>JAWRVF010001063.1:0-115634 GCA_036785485.1 Physcomitrellopsis africana
CCGCATCCTGCACGCCACCCCGCCATAACCAGCACCCCGAGTCGCTGTTACTCACACACTCAAGCCCCTAAGTTACAAAATCGTGCAAACAACACGACAGCTGCGGTCAGTGATCCGACGACCCAAGCGGCCTCGACCGGACCTCATAACCTGCCCACTCTGGCGACTGCTCAATGAACCTGCAAGCCATAGCGACGGTGGTACTGGTACCCGACGATACCGACCCACAACGTGCACACCAAACGGCTGGCGCTCCCTGGGTACCTGGGACCGGAATTCGTGGCGAGCTCTTCACGCCGGCTCTCAGAGTGGCAGAATTGTAGAGGTGCGCGAGATCCCCTCGCAGTTCCTTGAACGGATACAGTCTGCCCTCCACGCCATGAGCCTCGCCACCTGCTTCCTCCTGAGGCGGTCGGTAGCCTGCGGGAGGGCCAAGGCCACCTCCGCCGGTGCGCTGGAGACCTGGTGCGTGGCCTTGTCATCCAACTCAGCCGAGTAGCCGAGCAAGTGCTCTTTCGATATGCGCTTCACGATCGGCTTCGACGAGCATTTGCCCTCGCCCCCGGAGCCCTTCTTCCCGAACCGGAACAGTCCACAACATCCGCATTGCTTATCCATGCACACCGACTTCCCTCGCCGAGCGGGGGATGGCGGCTCTCCCGAACAGTAGAACAGTAGGACGGCAAGGGCTGCGGACTCACTCCACCATCTCTGTGTTCCTTCTCGTGCAAATGACGCGCTCCACTCCCACCGCCTCCCACTATCCTCTTGGACGACCCTAACAGTGCACTGCGATGATACTTCCAGCGACTGCTGCGCAACCTGATGCGCACACACTCTGAATCCTGTTCAGCCGCGAGCTGCCGATTCTCCAGCTTTCAATACACGTTTTCATCCTTTAGTCATGCACAAGACGAACAGCCAAAGTCCCGTCACCTCGTGCGATGGCACCCCCGTAACTCCAGCGCCTGTGGGACGTCGGCGTAGCTCTACGACGCACAGAAGCATCTGAACAAGTAGTGGCGGAAGTCGCACTCCTGCGGCAGCACCGCGGCCTTGAGAGCCTCGCAACGCGGCCCACAATTAGCTCGCATGGTTGCCAACGCCGACCTCGCCGTACCTCCTTCTCCGATTCTATTCCAGCGGCGGTTATCACATGTAGCTCGGGATCGCGAAACCGATCAAGCTTCACTGGAACTTGGCCGCTGGTCTAAAGTCAAGAGCCTCGATGGGCACATCACTGACGTCCAAAGCTGGGACCTGGTGTGCCAAAAGACGTGCCTCCAAGGGCCTGCACCCCACTAAACCAGCTACAAATCCTAACCCGATCGTTGAAAACGGACACGCAAGCAATCCAGGACCACGGCTGCCACCTCAAGCGGCCATCGTAAGCTCAGCCACCTAACGAGACTTTCCGGGATGTGAAAGAGCTCGGAAACTGGTAGTCGCTGGCAGTCACTTTCGCACACCTGCAAAGCTGAAGCCACCGCAGCGCTTGGATCTCAGGAAACCCCTCACAAATTCTCTCATCAGTCGCACCAACCACGACCACCGCCTTTTCAATCATATCCAGGACTATCGCCCTGCGTCATGACTCTCCGTGCAGCCACGGCACGCATCGATGGACGACTTCCTGTCACGATCCGGCGGAGCCTACCCGAGCGATGCTACTTCCTGCCACACCGAGAGCCCGCAATCCGGCTGGTTTATATCGTGCGCACGAGCTACAAGCTGGTGGATGATCGGAGACAGCTGAAGACACGAAACGAGGAAACCGAAGTGGAGACTTGAAGACGCGAGGAATCGGTCGTTTCATGGACGCAACAACAAAACGACGATGGAAAGGACCTGGCTGTCTGCTCCAACAGCGACAGGGGCGTCACGACCGTCCGTTGGGCATGTGCGGATGAATCGGACGAAGGCGGATCTCGTGAGCGACGGCTGCGGTGGGGCAGGGCAGATTGGGCGGTGGGGCAGGATGCAGTTGGTGGATCTAAGGAAAGGAGATCCCAACCGGATTGAAGAGCAAGCCGAGATCTGTTCTCGTTTGTAGCAACATCATCTGTTGCTGTCGAGTCTGCACGTCGGGGATAGTGTTGCCGAAGAAACACTCTCGAACTCGGTCTTTCGCATCTTCACCACCCCGCTGTCCAGCTTGGGCACAGCCTTTTGTGTGTCTGGTGCTTGCCAGACACCAGGTCGCAGTGGAACATCAATGCCTCCTTGCAATGAATGCGTGTGAGCTCGGCATTTGGCAGGGCTGGCCCGAGCTCACACGAGACGAAGGCCAATCGGACAAGCATGCGTCTCGTATTGCTGGTCACGTGCATTCATTGGGAGACAAACTTGAAAGCCATTTGGAGTCTTAGGATCAACCAAAGTTTTACCAGATAAAAGTGGTATCCAGGGCTGCATCAAGCTGACAGGGTTTGCGGACTACTCCTGTCTGACTCCGAATGTAGTGGATGTTCACCCTTTGGCATTAGTCGCCAATGCACTCTTCAAACAAGTCAAAAGGAGATCACTCAGCCATGTTTATGAAAGGTTTGAGCCATGGATTCATATGATGAGAGGATGTATGTTTGTGTGAGTGGGTGAAGGGAAATGGCAAGGGTACACACTTCTTATGCCACAAAAGTTGTGGAACTTGAATGTTTTTGGAATAGAGTCTTACATGATGGATGGGAACATTAAATTGTTTACAAACATCCTTGGACATCATGGTCTCTAAGTGGGAGTTTGTAAAATGGGTAGGAATTTTAGGATTTACAATACATAGTTTGTAGGATTAAGAATAGGCAAGAAGCCGATGACTGACCAGTTTAGAAGGTAGAATGGATGAAGAAGTTAGAAAAAGTAGTTATCATCGATTGTGTAGCAGTTAACATAGATTGGGGTAAGTATAAATTGATTCGGATTGCAGGAGTCGGGGCCAGACTGTGATAGTCCTGAGCCGAGATAAGCTTGGTGCTACCGCTCTTTTTTCTTTTGTTAGGCTGTAGTGGAGGATCTGGATTCTATTCCGAAGGATTATAACATGTCAATGATGAAGAACAGTAATAAAACAGAAAGTTTTATATATGTGGATGAGTAAGAAATTATAATTGTTTGATGCGTGAGTTCTTTGTGGAGATTGGAGGTTGAAGACCGGATATGTCAATGAAGTTTGATTGTGGATGAGAGTGTCATGCTGTATTAACTATGAGAATTGAGCGGTGGAGAATATTGGAGAAACCATTTGTTTCGAGAGACGTTCTGGGTGAGAAATTATTTCCAGTGATTGGAGAAAGAGCAGGTGTATGCAGTCTATGGAAATGGTGCAACATTGTCAATTGTTGTTACGAGCTCGGAAGAAGACAAAAGATTACAATAGGAATATTGGTGGAGGATTGTGTCACAAAGTTTATCTTTAGTTGCGGAATAGCAAAACCAGTAGAGTGGACGGCAGTATTTTAGAGAAAAACATGTATGGGTGCATTGGACTCTAATGTTCAGAGGGTGGTTAGTTGTGTGACCCTAATAGTTAACTCAATGGGGATAGTCTTTCCCTGTGTTCGAATCCCCCTTTACAGATTAACTCTAGGCAGTATTGATAGACTAAGTGAGACAAACGAGAACAACAGAGCTGCACACTGTTTATGCAAGGGAGTTTTTATTTAGTACTAGGTGGAATTTGATTTTTTTTTCAATTCATTTGGAGGATTTGTAGGTCATGTGAGGACTCAGTGAATTTGTAGTTTTTTTGTTGACATTATGGTTAATTGAATATAATTATGGTTTTGATTTAGTTTTAATTTTATGTTTGGATTTTTAGTTGACTTTTAGCTTTTTCATTGATTTACTTTCAATCATTAATTTTGGAGTTTGTTTGTTTGTTTGTTTTTTAATAGTTGCTGGTGATTCTTTTTGGTCATGTATATTTGGATTTCTGTATTGAGGATTTGATGTGTATAGGTATATACATCTTTGCATATGTAAAATTTGTTAGTTATCATGGTTTCTTGTATGTATACAATGCAACTAGCAGATTCTGATCTTTTTGACAACTTTCCACTTCAATTGGACCTGTTCATTCAGAAGTCATCTTATATAATTTTATTGTAGAATTTTTAGTGCATGAGACTTGATACTTGTTGTCTTCATACATGCTAGAATTGACATTATAGACAAGTATTAAAGTTCAATCAAATGTATGGTGTTTATATTGGATTGAGACATTGTTTTAGATTGAAACTTAAATGTTTCTAGAATATAATGTGGTTGAGAGGAAAATGGGTTTACAGAAAAGCAGTACTCTTTGTTTAATGGATGGATTTCTTGGAGGGGGTGATGGGCTTGGCAGGGACAGTGTGGTCATTCCTTGGGGGCCCTGATGAACTGTTTGATGAGGTGCAATGAGGACCACAAGTTCCACAATGGGAGCACATGTTCATGAGAATGCATGGATGGAGAGCCTCCACCCACCTCTTTTTGAGGTTATGTTTTTGTATTCTTGTCATTGGCCCCCACAGTACCTCCAAAAAGGTCATAGCTTTATGCAAGGAAAAGAAACAGATATTGAACAATTAAAAATAAATTAATAAATACAAAAGCAAAGCAAAAAGACATAGACATGGATCGAATAGTGAATTGTTTGTTTCTTTTACTGTGCAAACATGACTTTTGCTATTATCTGGTCCTGTGTCCCAAACACCACCACAGACACAAGATCTTCATCCATTTTGAATTCAAAGATTCCATACCCTTGAAGGTTCTACTGTCAATTGCTTTAAGTCTTCTTTTTACTTCTTCTGTGCATTACTTTATGTTTTAAGTGGTATGGGACAGGTTGTGGGATACAATGAGATAGTTTGTTTAAATCAAATCAAGTTGAAAATGCTAGAAAATATGTTATTATTATGATTATAATATTATAGGTTTAATTTTAATGTAGATTCAAATCATCTTGTTCTGTGGGAGGCATCTTGGATTTTCAATTCAGAAGCCCCCATCCCCCCCTGCCCCCTCCACAACACATTGATTGGCATTTACAGTAGAAGAGGAGGTTGAGCAAGCCAAAATGAAGAAGAACATGGCTAAGAAAAAAGAGATCATATTTACTGGACCTCAATGGTCATCCTAGGAATGCAAGTTGGCTTGCAAAAGAAAACAATCTTGAGACTGTGTCATTGGTGCAAAAGAAAAAAAAGAATCTAGGAATGAATGTTGATATGTTTCTTTGACTTTTGGTGTAATATATGGACCTTATGAGCTTGACAGTCATACCTATTTCACCAATTAAATGAATGAAAATTTGCTCTTCATGGTGTTGTATTAGCCAATAACTTTTCAAATGTACAACATTTGTTACAATTGTTATGTAGGAGTCTATGTTACCTTCTTGCCCATCTCCAACTTTCCTGTCCCCATGACAAGATTGGCCTATAAAGTTGAATTTGTAAAAGAGAATTCCTGTTTTTAGATGACCCAATTCATGGACACATTCCTAAAGAAGTAGGGTGAAAAGGAAGCAACAAAACTGAGAAATAGTGGGATATGTGCCCTACAGACCAAGGTGGAAGGCTGCCTAGCTTGCCCCTAATATCAACATCTCAAGACTGCAGGTGGCAAGGCTTACACCCACACAAATTTCCCCAAGCAACTGAGATTTTGAATGCCTGCTCATGGATGACAAAAAGGAAGGGGAATATCCAAGTGGATCATGCAAACAGCCTTTAGCAATCAGTGCCAAGATTAACGGATAAAAAGAGCCAGTGTCTGACTGTCATGAAACTTGCCCCCAGATTGAGGGGACCCCATAAATGGTAGCATTACCTTTTTTGCTTTTGATAGATAAGCATGTATATATTTAATACTTCCCATGTATGCCTTGCCTACATCATGAGGAGACAGATGGGATATGCCTTCATCCCACTATTAGGTTTAGATTGTGCCAATACTAATAATGTCATTGACTTTGCAGGTTCCTGCCTTCCCACTCCTTCCTGGCCCACAATGGGAATAAAATGGACACAGCAGCAGGGGGTAAAGCGTGGGCAGCCACTCCGAATTCCTTTAGTATAATATTAAAGGTAAAAAGAGAAAAGTAATGCTCAACTCCATGCCTGAGCAACTCAGGAAGTTGCTACATTACAGACTGCCACTTGTAAGGCTTGATGAGTTGGCACATTCTGCTAGGTCAAACAGGAATGAGTGGATGGATTGTGTATGTCTGAGGGTATTTTTTTTAATTTTTTTTTAAATTTTTTTTTAAATTTTTTTTTTTGACACAAGATAGGGTTATTATGTTGATACAATTAGATCATTGGAAGCTTTTACTTGCAAAAATTCTTTACTCTTATTTAAAGGCTTTCTAAGATTTTCAACAACTTGGATTAAGGGACAATTTATTTAGTATAGATGTTGTCTAATCCCAACAAGTCTAAAAACACTTCTAAAATCTATATAGAATTATTGTGTGAGGCATACAAAATAGTGAATAACACTATTAGAATTGGTTCTTATTCTGTATTCATTAATTGCTCTCTATCCAAATCAACCACATGAATATAGCCTTTTTGCAAAATCTTAGTAATATCAATTATTGCTCTAATTTTTTTACAAAAAAAATAAAATCAAATGTAACAAAAATTTCCATTTAGACTATTAATTTTAGACTATTAATATTAAGACTTGTAATTAGAACCAATTAACTTCCAAACAAATTTAACAATATATATAATCAAGTTAAGCTCAAAAGATCAATTGTACATTTTGGAATCAAATCAAATTCCTCTATAATTTTATGAAGTAATTTAATTATTCCTCACTTTCATTTATATAATGTGTTAATAATCTTATAAAATAATTTTTATTAAATTAATTTTGAATAATATCATTATTTAATATTCTAATTACTAAATTATTTTTAAAAAAAATAAGATTATTGTATAAAATTTGTAATTTGGTACTTGCTTTGTAGACCTTAGTTTTGATATGTCTAAACATAATAGACTATGTTCTTTTACTAAATTAAATATATTTATTTTAGAATTAAAAAAATTACATGAGTGTAATTATATACTATTTTATAAGACTATTTGATTTTAATATGATAAAATAAGTTATCAATACTAATTATATTTTAATGTAATTTTAAATAAAAATATTAGAAATAATTCTATAGATGTTTATCTAATGGCATAAATTAGAATTTATATTATTATTATTATTATTATTATTATTTTTAACTTAAACAAAGATTGTATATATTAAAGATAAAAAAACCGCTAGGTAGATATCTTCTTTTTATTATATAGACACCTCCATTGTGATTTATTTAATTTATTAAGATTTTTTAAAAAATAAAAAATATTGTTATACTTCCAATTATTTAAGCAAGTTGACTACATAATTTTATAGTTTATTTTTTCCAATATGGAACATATATCTAAATTTTAATATGTGATATTAGTATTAAAGACACAAATTGAAAGAAGATGCATAAATTAGTGAAATCTATATCAAAGGAAAATAACAAAATAGAATTAAGAAAGTATATATATTCAAGAAAAAATTAGAATGGCTATTATCAAAGATTAGAAAATACAAAAACTTTTAAACTAAACTAGAAACAAGAAAGAAATTGATAAGAGTAAAGAAGACTTTACTTATATTTCTATATATATTATCTACCTAAGAACTATATGACAGCATTCTATAAGGCCTCTAACATGTGTCTAATTTGCAAGGCACGTGTCAAACTTATAAGACAAGTTTCTTATATGTGCGCCACGTACTTAGCTTGTTCTGTAAGCTACCAATATATGCGACATGTGGCTAACTGGTTAGCCAAGTTTTTAATCTATCAATTACTTATAGACATGTATAAAAGTGAAACCATGTCTATGAAGCTTTTAGAAAGTTTTTCTATAAGATATTATCAAATTAATCTACTTTTACTTATTACTACCTATCCATATTAATTAAATAATTATTGAAATAAATCTTATGTTCGTGATATTATATTCTTTTTTAAGGACGAGTTCCACAAAGACCAGTGATTATATGTTGAAAAAGTCTAAAATGTACCAAATTATATTTGCTACATAATCTGATCTTTGTTCCCTTTGAAGGTAGTTGATAGATCCTCTCAGCCATCAATAGTCTCTCATATCAAGGCAGGAGGACCACCTTGATATTTGATCATTGTTGAGGCCTTCTTAACTTTCTTCAAAGAAAACATTTGGAGCACCATTAAGAATAGTTCCTATTTTTAAAAGTACCATCAAACATCGAAAGTTTCTTCCAAGGTTGTCATAACAAACACATTGTATCTCGCCATCAATCTGAGGAAGAACATGTTATTCTTAAGGATCTTTATTTTTATTGTGTCATTTTGAAGGTTGTAATAGTCATAATATTTTGTTTAATAAGTCAACAAACAATAACTCTTGAGCTAAATTTGTTGGTTGTTGATTTTCTATCTCTATATCATTAATTTTTTTTTAAAAATAGCAAACAATGATACAAGATATAATGAAATTTCTATCGAACTTATATTATTTTATACCAAAGATTTTTTAAACTTTTTATCTTAATTTTGATGGATGTCATCGATGAAACATATTGACTTTAGTTGATGCATTTGCTAGATTCTTGGATGGCTCCCATGTGCATTCACTAATATCGTATCCATGCCAATATACAAGATATTCTAGCCAATTTTAACATTGTCTTAAATCTAAGACCTCTTCTACCTCAAATTTTTTATTGATATTCACTTCTATAGGAGGTAGTGGTATTTATCTTCTTCCTTGTATATTTCTTATCTTATATGACTTAAATAATGACACGTAGAATATAAAATGGATCTTTATAGATTTTGGTAGGTGCAATTGATAAGCAATTGAATTGATTTGTTCACAAATTGGAAATGATTCAAATCTACAATAATCCAGCTTATTATAAAGACGATTAGTCTTGATATTAGAATAAAGTAATCATATCCTATTATCCATGTAGAATTGAAGTTGTTTCTTGTAATAAGTATTTGCATTGATATTTTGTCATTCTTGAGTTTTCTTTAATTGTATCTTCATTGTTGCATGTAGCTCTAACAACCAATTTGTCAAATCTTTTATCATAAGATTATTAATTTTTAAAAAATCAAAAATATTAAATCATGGATGGTAACTATAATTTATAAAAAATAGAGTTTGTTGAGTAGGAGAATATACCAAATTATTATAAGTAAACTGTGCAAATGGCAAAAGAGTTGTCAAATTATTTTGATGTTAGTTGATAGTACATCTCAAATATTATTCCAAAACTTAATTTATCCATTTTTTTTGTCTATCAATTTGAAGGTAGAAAAT
This sequence comes from Physcomitrellopsis africana, assembly GCA_036785485.1. Taxonomy (NCBI): domain Eukaryota; kingdom Viridiplantae; phylum Streptophyta; class Bryopsida; order Funariales; family Funariaceae; genus Physcomitrellopsis; species Physcomitrellopsis africana. The sequence continues at coordinate 9,357 of JAWRVF010001063.1, forward strand.
TAAAAGTAGTTTTATGTCTACCTTCATTATATTGAAAATAGTTCTTCAAAATTTTAATATAAATTGCATTCTTCTATCTAATATAATATCCCTTAATAATCCATGATAATAATAGATATTATTAAAAAAGATTTTAGCTATTTTTTTATTTATAATAAATTTTGTATATGGTATAAAATATACCATTTTAGTGAAATAATCTATAATTATAAATATAAAATCATATGAATTTGATTTTAAAAGATCTATAATAAAATCTATAAAAATAAAAGATCAAAGTTATTTTGATATAGGTAATAGTTGAAAAAGTCCATAAGATCAATGACAAGGAATTTTTTATCTTAAACAAATCCCATATGGCTATACAAATTTTTTAACTACCTTTCTCATTTGAGGCCACCAAAAATCTCTTGATATTAGCTCTAAAGTCTTGTTATATCCAAAATATCATAATATAGAAAAGTTACGACAAGCTTTAAGAATATGTAGTTGTACTTCACTTTCTAAAATATACAAGCATTCTTTGAAATAGAATAGATTATTCTTGAACTCAAATTTGGTAGTATTATGAGACTTGGATGAATTATTTTTAATATCATAAACAAGAGGGTCTAAAGATATATTTAACTAGACTTACTTAAAAAATGTTGAATCAATAATTAATGTTAATTTCATTGCTTAAAGATGAAATTACTTTAACTTCAAGAAGATTATTTTTTTATTAATTAAAAGCTCAATTTCTTTCTTTTGATACAAGATAAGAACATCTAAAAAGGACATCAGATAGACCTTGTTATTTTTTTGGCTAATAAGTGATAATGAACTCAAATCTTAACAAAGACATGTTCCAATGAGCTTGACAATAATTCAACATGCTTGTTGATATGAAATATTTAAGATTCTTGTAATGTATATATACAATAATTGGAATAGAAGCACCTTCTAGATAATGATATTATTCTTGAAAAAAATCTACAATTTCAAGAGGTTTTTTATAATAGATTTTATAATTGATCTCTACTATTAGAAATTTCTTAGAATGAAAAGCTATTAAATAGAGTTTGTCATATGTTCCCATTTGTGACAATATCACACCCAAAACAAAGTCTAATGCATCTATTTCTATGAAAAATATCTTAAAAAAGTTGATGCAATACAAGATTGGTACAAAAATAAAAGTTGTCTTCAAAGCTTCAAATAATATATTTTTTTCTTTATTCTATTTGAATTTGTCCTTACAAGATAAACGTGAAAATGAAGCTATAACTTGAAAAAAGTTTTTGATGAAGATTTGATAAAGATTTGATGATAATTAATAAAATCTCAAAAAGTATTGCACATTTTTTATTATTCTTATAATCTTCCAATTTATGATTGTTTGGACTTTCTTAGGATTCATCTTAAGACTATCATTTGAAATGATGTATCTTAAGAAGTCAACTTAAGTAGTGTAAAATACAGACTTTTTTATCTTAGCATACAATTCCATATCTCTAAGTTTTTATAATACACAATAAATATATAATTTATATTCTTTTATATTTTTATAATAGATTAAAATGTCATCTAGATAACACACAAAAAAATTATTTAGAAACTGACAAAAAATATCATTCATGAGATGTTAAAAAACAGCTGGTATATTGATGAGTCTAAAAGGCATAATGTTATATTCAAAGTGTCTATATCTTGTTCAAAATGTAGCCTTTCATTCATCTCCTTCTTTGATATGGACCAAGTTGTGTATTCCTCATAGATCTATTTTTATATAGATCTTAACTTGATTCAATTGATCAAAAAATCTTGATATTAAAAGTAAAAGATATCTATTCTTGATGGTAATCTTGTTGAGCTCTCAATAATCTACAGATATCCATAGTAATCTATTTTTTTTCTTTACAAATAAGATAGGAGGTCCTATTAGAGATTTTGAATAGCGTATGAAATTCTTTGCCAAGTTCTCATCAATATATTTCTTAAATTCAGCCAATTCATTTTCTAATAAATTATAGATTGGTCCAAATAGAGGTTGAATTCCCTCTTTGAAATTGATTGAGCAATTATATGGATGATGCTCTAAAAGAATATTTATATATATATTTTTAAAAACATCTTGATAATTTTGGTATTATTTTAAAATATTACTTGAAATCTTTCTACCATCAAAAATAGATGTAGCATAAATAGTAAAATATAATATTTTTTTATTTTATTTATAAAAGCTTTTACACATACAAGTACGTGTTTTATTATACTAGATTTATAGCTTTTAATTTAATTAATAAGATGCTTATTAATGCTCTAAAAAAATCAAGTCTATAAAAAATTCAATCTATTTGAAGATTATATTTTTTTAGCCATGATAAATAAAAAATGATTAAATTAGAGGGAGATTTAGTTATATTAAAGATTAAATAATTATTATGACCATCTATTATTATATTTATAGGAAGGATTTTATGAGTAACATCTCTAAAAGATAACATACGACCATCTATAATTTTTACATGTATAGGTTTAGTTTTTTGTATTAAAAATATTCTATGATTTTTAATAAATTCTTTATCTAAAAAATACGCTAAGGCTCTTGAATCTAGTAAAGTAGAGGCTTTGTGATTTTTAGGTCTTAAATATATATCTATTATAAAATAAAGACATGATTCTAAGAAAAAAATATGATCTTTATTAGAAGTTATATAAGATTCTAGCTACATAATCCATATTATAGCTAGACAAACTTATTTTCTAATATATTATCTTTTTTAGTAGCCATATTTCTTATTTTATAGTTACATTATTTTTTTGGAGAATATTGAGCATTGTGTTTAAATTCTCTACAATATAAGCACAATCTTTTTTTACAACAATAAGTCTTTTTTTATTAAATAAGAGATTTAAAATATATCATATTAATTTATATATTTTCTAATTTTAAATATATATATTGAAAAGATATTGATATTACCATTATATTAGAATAATATTGAGACTCCCTTATGCAACCCTTAAATCAAAACTCAAAAAGCCAATTATTACACTTCATAGCAAAGTCAATTGCTTGATTCAATGTTTGAGGATGGAATAAGTTGAGCATCAATTTTTTTATTTCATATTGTGATCTATAAAGAAATTGGCTAATGAGTGTAGCATCATTCGACTTGATATTAGTCACTAGTTGTCAAAATTGTGAAGCATATAATGCCATTAATTGATTGCCATGTCACAAAATATGGATCTTGTTGGTTGCAATACAAATTGCATCATGTTTTCCATACATAGATCAAAACTTTGCTAAAAATACCTCCAAATTATCTAATATTGGATCATATAATTCAAAGAAAGATAACAATCATGATAAAAGAAAACTTAAAAGCAGAGTTCCAATAAACTTCATTTATAATCCTTGAGTTGAATAACTTTGAAGTTGAAGTTCAATCACCAGTTGTATTTGATTGATGAATATTTGAAACTTAGATCTTATACCATCAAACTTTTCAAATAAATTAATTTTTGATTCTTTTATGCTTAAATAACATTCCATCATAGGTGAAGTGGTATGGCCTGGTGTAGATATTGAAACAACTCCAATCATCTTTATATCATCACTTCCTACTAATCTTAGTACTCCTTGTGGTAATATATTGACTTGATGCATTGCAAGTATTAATTTTCTTATTTGCTTTTACATTTGTACTATTGCACTCTTCATTTCAGTAAGTTTTACTATAATAATATAATAGAAAGGAAAGTATTTACTTTCATTGCAGAATAAAATAATCAAAAGCAAAGAAAATAATTCTAGAAACAATATCAATTTAAAAGTGGATAATCCATAATTTCTAATATCCTTATGTTTTATAAATAAAAAAAGAAATAATCCATTTTTAATCAAGAAAAAATAAAGCTCTAATACTACATGTATACTCTTGTCAATTTATCAAGGACATGGATTGAAAGAAGATGTGTAAATTAGTGAAATCTATATCAAAAGAAAATAATAAAATAGAAATAAAAATATATATATATATATATTCAAAAAAAAATTGGAATGGCTATTATCAAAGATTAAAAAATACAAAGATTCTTGAACTAAATTAAAACCAAAAAAAGAATTGACAAGAGTGAAGAAGAATTCATTCATGTTTTTATATATACTATCTATCTAAAAGCTATATAGTGACATTATATAGGACCTCCAACATATGTCCAATTTGCAAGACACACGTCAAATTTGTAAGACTAGTTTCTTATATGTATGCCACATATTTAGCTTGTTCAACAAGCTACCAATATGTGCGACATGTGGCTAACTTGTTGGCCAAGTTTTTAACCTATCAATTACCTATAGACATGTATAAAGGTGAAACCATGTCTATAAAGCTTTTAGAAAGCTTCTTTGTAAGATATTATTAAAATAACCTACTTTTGCTTACTTCTACTTATCCATATTAATTCGATAATTATTGAAATAAATCTTATATCGATGACAATTAATTATTTAGACACAAAAATAAGACATCAATTTATTTTATATTTTATGTTTATTTTTATAATCTTTCTTAATAGTAACAATATAATCATCAAAAAATATTATCATTAAAAAATACTTAAGTAGAAATGATATTATTATGTGTATGTAGAAATGCGTAGCATAGAAGATGTCTATGCAGTAAAAGAGAGGTGTCTATCTAGTGGTTTTTTAAAAATATTGCTGGCTCTACATAAATTATTTATATAAAGTTTTGCTCCTCTTTTTAATGTAAAGTGTAAGTTTATTAGAAAAAATTAAGAGATTTATGACATAAATTTATTCTAAATTTTATAAAATTATTTTAAGTAAAATAGATTGACCTTCTTAGTCTATGATTTTTAAATTTATTTTAATCTTTAGAACTAAGATTCTATTTGTGGCTTATATAAAAGACTCATTTAAAACTTTTCAAGTGCCTTTAATTTAATTATCATGATTTTATGTCTTAGAATTATTTTAAATATTGAAACAATTAGTATATAGAGTACTAATAATATATTTGGCTAATAGGGACTTTATTGCTTCTTTGAAATTTATAGTATTTGAAACTTTATTTTCTTTAAATTTATAACAAGTTTAATAAAATACTTTGGACTTTATATTTAAGATGGTATTTCAAAGGAAAATTTTTATTATATTTTTTATCTTTTAAATTTATTTTAAGGACCATACTTAAATAGCTGTAAAGATTTGTAAAGAAATATTTATTATGATATTTCTACCTACCATTTTAATTTAATTTTAATTAAAAATAATAATCAAAATTTTATGTTTGAATGAATGGATAAAAAGAATTTTTTAACAACTAACTAAGTACATTAGTCAATGTCTTAGTCTATCTAAATAGAATAATCTATTGTAGTTTTGGAGTGATGTTGTGCTATTAATAAGTTAACGATTTGGACCAATTAACTTTTTAGTTTAAAACTTGTGAAAAATCATAATTTTTTAATAAAATTTTCTATTTAAATACTTAATTACATATTATTAATATTAATTTATTTATATATAAATTAAAATTTTATTAATTTGAGGTCTAATATTTAGAATTTTTTAAACTTTAATAAATAATTATTAAGTCAATGTAACATTTCTATCTCATCCAATTTTTAATGGAATTTTTTAAAAAAGAAGGATTTGTTTAAATTAAATATAGCTTATATTATTAAATATATGAATCTAAATAAAATTCTAAAAAGATAATATACTCTAGTGTTATTAAAAAAGAAGAAAAGACATTAAATTATATATATATATATATATATATATATATTTATATATAAACCGCAATGTTCATTGTCAAATACAAAGATATAGAAAATTAAATCAAGATTAGACTACAAGAAAGATGTTGACAATTCTAAGGATAGCAATACTATAGTTTATATTTATAATAGCTACCAAAAAGTCCTTATTGAAGCTTTCTTATAACCACAAGGCTTGATGTCCAAGTGACTAAGTTGTAGGTTGCTTCCAAAGCAGTTTTTTAAAAATAAGACACTTATAAGATAAGTTTCAATAGCCATGAAATATATCTAAAGGAATTTAAAAATCTCATTTACATCCAAGACAATTTCTTAAAATTTTTTAAAGAAGATGTTATCTATTAAACGTATTTTTACTAACTCCTATTAATTTTTAATTACTTAAATAATATATGCATTTGTTATAGTACCACATTTTAGAGCACTTCAAATATGTGATTTGAATGTAGTTTCAAAAGCTTCAATAATCATCAAATAAATTAGTGGTCTTTTAATCTAAAAAATAAATATTATGAATGACTTAATAGATGCATCAACCACCTTTATATGAAGGATAGATCAAAATTGCAATAATCACATTTTGACAATCTTAGACCTCATTAATTTATGAAACAACTTAAATGTTCTTCATAAAACATAGTTTTAAAAGAAGAAGTAATATTATAGTTACTTACACTACTTAAGTCAACAAAAGTAAACAAAAAAAAATTAAGTAGATAGAAACATGTTAAAAAAATAATATCTTCTATAAACATCAAAAAAGTTTAATAGAGACAAATTAAGTTTGTAAATACCTCTCAATCTATCCTTAAAAAGCTACTACATGGGTATCATATAACTTCAATGCTTGGCTTCGTAGCCTTTTGGGCCTCAAAAAACTTTCTAATGGCTTTTTTGTTGCCAGATAAACATAGAAGTAAACTTAAGACATCTTTTATCTTGTCAATGTCTTTCTAATAATTACTTCTTAATTCAAACCTTTATACTTTTTAAAAATTAATACTATTTAATTTGATTTATATCTATCTAATATCTATATTTTTAATTGATTATTTCAATTTTATGTAAGAAAAATAAATATAACTGTTAATATAACTTTCTTTTTTTATTTTTATTTTTAACTACTTCTCACAGGACATGATGTCCAAGGATGTTTGTAAACAATTTAATGTTCCCATCCATCATGTAAGACTCTATTCCAAAAACATTCAAGTTCCACAACTTTTGTGGCATAAGAAGTGTGTACCCTTGCCATTTCCCTTCACCCACTCACACAAACATACATCCTCTCATCATATGAATCCATGGCTCAAACCTTTCATAAACATGGCTGAGTGATCTCCTTTTGACTTGTTTGAAGAGTGCATTGGCGACTAATGCCAAAGGGTGAACATCCACTACATTCGGAGTCAGACAGGAGTAGTCCGCAAACCCTGTCAGCTTGATGCAGCCCTGGATACCACTTTTATCTGGTAAAACTTTGGTTGATCCTAAGACTCCAAATGGCTTTCAAGTTTGTCTCCCAATGAATGCACGTGACCAGCAATACGAGACGCATGCTTGTCCGATTGGCCTTCGTCTCGTGTGAGCTCGGGCCAGCCCTGCCAAATGCCGAGCTCACACGCATTCATTGCAAGGAGGCATTGATGTTCCACTGCGACCTGGTGTCTGGCAAGCACCAGACACACAAAAGGCTGTGCCCAAGCTGGACAGCGGGGTGGTGAAGATGCGAAAGACCGAGTTCGAGAGTGTTTCTTCGGCAACACTATCCCCGACGTGCAGACTCGACAGCAACAGATGATGTTGCTACAAACGAGAACAGATCTCGGCTTGCTCTTCAATCCGGTTGGGATCTCCTTTCCTTAGATCCACCCCCCCCCCCCCCCCCCCCCCAACTGCATCCTGCCCCACCGCCCAATCTGCCCTGCCCCACCGCAGCCGTCGCTCACGAGATCCGCCTTCGTCCGATTCATCCGCACATGCCCAACGGACGGTCGTGACGCCCCTGTCGCTGTTGGAGCAGACAGCCAGGTCCTTTCCATCGTCGTTTTGTTGTTGCGTCCATGAAACGACCGATTCCTCGCGTCTTCAAGTCTCCACTTCGGTTTCCTCGTTTCGTGTCTTCAGCTGTCTCCGATCATCCACCAGCTTGTAGCTCGTGCGCACGATATAAACCAGCCGGATTGCGGGCTCTCGGTGTGGCAGGAAGTAGCATCGCTCGGGTAGGCTCCGCCGGATCGTGACAGGAAGTCGTCCATCGATGCGTGCCGTGGCTGCACGGAGAGTCATGACGCAGGGCGATAGTCCTGGATATGATTGAAAAGGCGGTGGTCGTGGTTGGTGCGACTGATGAGAGAATTTGTGAGGGGTTTCCTGAGATCCAAGCGCTGCGGTGGCTTCAGCTTTGCAGGTGTGCGAAAGTGACTGCCAGCGACTACCAGTTTCCGAGCTCTTTCACATCCCGGAAAGTCTCGTTAGGTGGCTGAGCTTACGATGGCCGCTTGAGGTGGCAGCCGTGGTCCTGGATTGCTTGCGTGTCCGTTTTCAACGATCGGGTTAGGATTTGTAGCTGGTTTAGTGGGGTGCAGGCCCTTGGAGGCACGTCTTTTGGCACACCAGGTCCCAGCTTTGGACGTCAGTGATGTGCCCATCGAGGCTCTTGACTTTAGACCAGCGGCCAAGTTCCAGTGAAGCTTGATCGGTTTCGCGATCCCGAGCTACATGTGATAACCGCCGCTGGAATAGAATCGGAGAAGGAGGTACGGCGAGGTCGGCGTTGGCAACCATGCGAGCTAATTGTGGGCCGCGTTGCGAGGCTCTCAAGGCCGCGGTGCTGCCGCAGGAGTGCGACTTCCGCCACTACTTGTTCAGATGCTTCTGTGCGTCGTAGAGCTACGCCGACGTCCCACAGGCGCTGGAGTTACGGGGGTGCCATCGCACGAGGTGACGGGACTTTGGCTGTTCGTCTTGTGCATGACTAAAGGATGAAAACGTGTATTGAAAGCTGGAGAATCGGCAGCTCGCGGCTGAACAGGATTCAGAGTGTGTGCGCATCAGGTTGCGCAGCAGTCGCTGGAAGTATCATCGCAGTGCACTGTTAGGGTCGTCCAAGAGGATAGTGGGAGGCGGTGGGAGTGGAGCGCGTCATTTGCACGAGAAGGAACACAGAGATGGTGGAGTGAGTCCGCAGCCCTTGCCGTCCTACTGTTCTACTGTTCGGGAGAGCCGCCATCCCCCGCTCGGCGAGGGAAGTCGGTGTGCATGGATAAGCAATGCGGATGTTGTGGACTGTTCCGGTTCGGGAAGAAGGGCTCCGGGGGCGAGGGCAAATGCTCGTCGAAGCCGATCGTGAAGCGCATATCGAAAGAGCACTTGCTCGGCTACTCGGCTGAGTTGGATGACAAGGCCACGCACCAGGCGCACCGGCAGGTGGCCAAGTCTCCTCCCGCAGGCTACCGACCGCCTCAGGAGGAGCAGGTGGGCGAGGCTCATGGCGTGGAGGGCAGACTGTATCCGTTCAAGGAACTGCGAGGATCTCGCGCACCTCTGATTCTGCCACTCCTGAGAGCCGGCGTGAAGGAAACTCGCCACGAATTCCGGTCCCAGGTACGGGAGCGCCAGCCGTTTGGTGTGCACGTTGTGGGTCGGTATCGTCGGGTACCAGTACCGTCGCTATGGCTGGAGTTCATTGAGCAGTCGCCAGAGTGGGCAGGTTATGAGGTCCGGTCGAGGCCGCTTGGGTCGTCGGATCACTGACCGCAGCTGTCGTGTTGTTTGCACGATTTTGTAACTTAGGGGCTTGAGTGTGTGAGTAACAGCGACTCGGGGTGCTGGTTATGGCGGGGTGGCGTGCAGGATGCGGAGGGGAACAAAATGGTGAACGAGTATGTGCGGAAGTGCAAAATCGGGACGGGGAGCTTTGGGAAAGTGGTGAGTACAACGATGGTTTGGTATCGTCAATTCCGTGGTGTATTTTTGTCGGACGAGGATGCTCGCGGCTGAGTGGGACCAATTCTTGAGCTGGCAAGGGAAGGACTGAGTGGACGGGCATCGAACCGTGTGCAGGTTTTACACCAGAGCAAGAAAGACGAGAAGCTGTATGCAATCAAGGTAGGAGTCAATAATGGTTGGTTGCTTGGTCACGGGGTGGGCCGGTTCGATATTCGGGCTTGAGTAGGCGATCGGGCACAGAGGTGAATTTTGCCACGGAGGTATTGATATGTCGACGAGTGGCTTTGAGCGGGCAGGGCATCCACTAATGGCGGCACTGATGTGGATTGCAGATTCTCGACAAGTCGCGGCTTCGCAGGATGAAGGTTTCTCCGAGCGAAACTGCCATGATGGACGTGCTCCGGGAGGTGAGTAAAGTCGGATGCTGGCAATGCGCTGGTGTCGGGGCTAAATGTGGATGTGTGCGGATCCGAGTGGGACGAGGAGGCATGAGCGTGTGTGGAAGCCGAACACAGGTGTGAGATACCTCACATGTGCAGGGCGTGGAGTGGTGGTTGTGATGGACTCTGATCCAGGGTTGGCGAAACTTGTGACAGGTGGCCATTCTGAAGCGGGTGGAGCATCCGAACGTAGTGAAACTGTACGAGGTAATCGATGATCCGGAGAGCGATCACCTTTACGTGGGTGCGTGATCACCAGCCCGTTGTGAATGAACAAAAGGCATGTTGGGTGTGTTGGTACTTTGGGGTTGGTCTTTTCTGTCAAGGCGTCGCGAAGACACCGGACTGTGGCATTGAACGTCGCGGGTTGTGCAGTGATGGAGCACATGGAAGGCAAATCCATCTTCGAAGGTTGCGGACCCCCCGGAGGCATTGGCGAAGCTGCAGCGAGGAAGTGTTTCCGAGATGTGGTTGCCGGGCTTACGTATCTACACAACCACGTAAGGTGTTTTTGACGCTCACATCGCTAGTCTTGGTCACGTTCATTCTCGATGATGAGTTGTGTTTGCCCTTCCAAAGCAGGCAGTGCGCGGTATCGCGTCCTGCAATTGGGTGGAGGCATGCTTTCTTTGTTGCAGTCAGCTTGACTTACAAACAGGTGCAAAATGGAACGTCGCAGAACATCATCCATGGCGACATCAAACCTGAGAACTGTCTCATGAGTGGAGATGGTTCAGTCAAAATATGCGACTTTGGTTGCAGCCGGACGTTTGAGGTATGCGTGGCGAGGCTTCGTGGTGCCCTGTTTTTGGGGTGGAGTGAGTATTGTGTGAGGAGCTAATAGGCGTCGGTTGTCGTTGCCTTTCCAAGAGTAGAGGTAGGGTGGTAACTCCCCGAGATTGTGTGTTTTCCGAACAGGGAGAAAATGACGAACTGTGGCGATCCCCTGGAACTCCAGTCTTCACAGCCCCCGAATGTTGCTCAGGTATGTAAGTCGTCGCTCTTCTCAAGCAAGTGTTTGTTGTTGCGATGGCGACCCAGCTCCGAGCGCGAAGCCCTTGACCCGTTTGCACTAGAACGCTGCAATGCTGTGGATTGAACTGGTCCCAACCTTGACAGGGCGCCGCAGTGCTCATGGTAGGGGTGTGGGCATGTCACAGGGTTGACAGGGAGTTATTACCGTGGGCGGCAAGCGGACGTCTGGGCTCTGGGGTGCACTCTGTACTGCATGGTGATGGGGCGCTACCCGTTCATCGGCGACACGCTCCCTTCCATCTGTGAGGAGGTAGACGAAGTTGTGCATCCCCACTGCGTTATGCGCATGTTGCTGGCAAATTGGTTTCGCTGGGATGAATGAGCTCCACATGGCGAGCAATTTCCCGGTGTAATCCAGGCGCTAACAATGCCACCGCCTCGTGCAGATTGTGAACCAGCCTTTGTTTGTCCCGGAAGCCACAAACCCGGAGCTTGCGGATTTGCTGAGAGGGCTTCTGTGCAAAGGTGAGATGGGGTTTCGAGGGTTGTGGTACGGACGGGACCGGCACTCGCTGTAGATAGGTGTTCGGGGTTTCAGGAGTGCGACATGTAGGATTTGAACACGGGGACATGCAGATTAATGGCGGTGGGTTTGTCTCGGTGCAGATGCAAGGCAACGTTTTTCATTGGCGGTAGCAGCCGCTCATCCATGGACGACGCGCGGGTACGCGCAAGTCCAAGCAAGCTGTTACCCGACAGTGTGCGAGATGCAGCATCCTTTTCCGGCAGGCGGGGCTGCATTGGCAGTCTGCGGAAACGGAAGCGTGGAGCTTGGAAGCGTAGTTTGATGGGGGAACCAGTTCTCGTCCTGCACGGCCTGTAGAGTAGGGAACAAAGCAAGAGGATCTCAAGCACCAGGGTGCGAATCACAACTTCGTCGGGGAAACATTTCGGAAGAGTATGGGGTTGAGATTCTCAGGCGCAGTGCGTACGTTCTGTGGATGAGCGCTGAAGCAGGCGTGGTTGTCCGCGGGAAGGATTCAGTTTTGTCGGCGAAAGCGAGAAATAGAAATAGACAGAAGGCTTGTACACCCGTGTAAGACTACATACGCGTTTACATCCACAGCAAAGGTTTGTGTACACATCGTAGGAACTTAGTGGAAGGAAGCAGTCGATCGTATTGCATCCCAGAGTGCAACCTTGATTGAAGCATGTCGTCGGTGGAGAAGAAATAGAGATCTCGCTGACTTCTGGTAATGCGATGCGTACCCACGAAGAGCAGACAAGTGTCAAGGTTGTGAAGTGGATTGGACTTGTTGGTCTCATTGTACATGACAGCCTGGTTTCCAGGTCTTGATTGGATAGCATTGTAGTGCTTTTCCGACTTCATTTAAGTCGTTGACAATTTTATGTCATCAAATATGTTCTAGTATGGAAATGTTGGACATGTTTTAGAGATTATATGAATCATGGGTTTGAGTTTTTATCTGCAGCTGTTGTTTATATCCTTTCATGTATTGTCTTTATTTGCTGTGGCAGCGTTGTCTCTATGATCAGCTTTTCTTGCTGCCTTGAGTTTCGTAGTAGGTTGTCACGATAATGTTCTAATAAGAATAATTTGGCGGAACTATTGTCACTTCGTCGATGTCAAATTCTTAACAATTATTTTGTTGTGCAATACGATGGTTGATCAAGTGACATCAGAGTAGTATAGACACGGGCGTTCGTAAGGGCACTTATGATGCCATTGATCCGTTAATACTAATATCCCCGTTAGTGTAGATGTACTTGTATCTAGGTTGCAGTGTAGGATTAATGTTAGCACCGTATTTCAACTAGATACCAACTGAACATTTACTTACCGTACCGCACGCAAGTTAGGATAGAACTCTTAAGTCTATTGCACATTACGAAAATATGTAACTTTAGTGTGATTGTGAGATAGAAACATCAGGTCAACTTTCAAACCCATCTAAAAGTGCAGAATGCTAGCATAGTTTCAATTCCAGTACAAGATCGACTGACACAAGTAATCGCATTTGTCCTGCACTTTTTCAACTATGTTAGTCCATGTCGTCTAACTCAATATTGTCTATTGTTCTCAGGATGTTATCAAAATTGTTGGAGATAAATTGGAAGAAGGTATTAGATGGCGTGATCAAAGAGCCCTTAAGGAAATACCACAAATCTAGTATATCCCGCCCATTGAGCTTTGCGCCAAGTGTGGCGTATTTCTACTTGTCGACAAGCATTTATTTCGTCACCAACTCCATTAGCCGTCCCTTAGCCACTTGCTAACTAATGATCCGTTTGTGACATCCGGTATTAATCTTAAATTTATGACTAAAATTCAACCAAGCATTAAAACTGATTTTTATTTAGTTTGCAATACATATCATGCCTAACTCACAATTATCAAGTGAGGAATATAAATTTGTTGGTTGGGAATTTGATGAATTTATTTGCTCTCTTTGTTAGCCATTATACATAGTAAAATACTTTGATTTGAATATGTGGTGGATTTTTGGCATATAAGAATTTGTTTATTTTTTTCTATATGAATTTGTATGAATTTATATAAGAATTTGATGATAATATATATTGTAAGTTTTTATGTGTGCAACTGATTTTTATTTTTGGATTTGTTGATAAGACAGCTAAGGTATGTGTTAATTACATTTTGGATGATTTTCATGGCATGTTTTAAGATCTTTTGTATTAGTAGTACTTATATTTTATTTCTTGTGTAAAGATCCAAGATTATTTAAGCCATTATTGTTAAGAGCAAATTTTTTATCTACTTAAGCAATTTTGTCTCAGTATTTAAGGATTTTGTCTATTGTGGGGAAGGTTGTGAAGTAACAGCACACATACAACTAGTGTGATAACACAGCAATCAATTTTTTTTACCATCAGCTATAATGTCCACTAATCATTCACCTAAAACCCTTTGTCCACTCAACCATCGGCCATAGTGTGCAATAGCCCTCGATGCAGTTGCTTCAACCCATCAGCAGCATATAGTCATCACTTGTATTGTTAATAGACAAGACATAAGTGCATTGCTTACGAAGAAGTGGAAATTGCAGCTGTCTTGTGTGGGAGTTCCAAATGTTTAGTCGTCAATGGAGCTTTCTTTAAGTTCATGCGGTGTGAAATTAGTTTTCACTGCACATCATCACGCTCAATTATAAACGTCCTCCGCTTGGAATGTATCCTCAATGCAGTAATGCAGACTATTTAGTTTCTGTGAATCCCGAATTCTTCCCGTTCACTGAACTAGTGCAAATGTGAACGGGAAGATGCCTCTTATTTGTCAAACTTACTGCATTTGGTGCATACCAATTGGTTTTGGTTGAAACCGTGTAATAAAAGCTGTGCTCACACCAAACATTTTGTTGCAGACCCAAAACACAATAACATAGATGCGAAATCACCCACTGTCACTTCACGTGTCTTCCAAAGACGCATGCTTGAATATACAAGAAATCGATCCCATTTGACGGCTTGAGGAAGTGAAATAGCTCCAATTTCAAGCCAAAACCAAAATGCCCAACCTAGTTTTTAAGTCTGTCGCTAAAGCGAAACATACAACAATGCAGATCATACTTAGGAAGTAACTAATGAAGACAATTTTGCATTTCAAGGACCATGATCTACAGTGAAGACACGAATGTGAGGATCACAATATTTTTCAGTGCTTTATGCCAGTGGATTCCACAATCACAATCGATTTGCCTTACAATATCGTGACCTACATTGTTTAAGTGGAGTCTTTCGCCAGCCGAGGCCCTCTGATATTCCTTTAGCGGTACTGCGCCACGCAACACAAAGAAACGGTGTTAGAAACGAAACAAAGCACAAAAGCGAGCAACTAACTGCCTCTTCCACAACCGATTCTCAAAATGGGAAAAATGGTGATGCACGTCTGAACAGTACCTTCACAAATCCGATATCCTTAGAGTAGATGCGGAAGCACTGACGACAAGTATTGATGCCGTACTTGCGAATCATTCCGCAGGAGTTTCCGCAGACACGGCTGATCACAGAAATGAGAAATGTTTTATGAAGTTAGAAGTTGACCCAGACAGGGGGAAAGTGCTGCTAATTGCTAAGCGTGCTTGATGCCCAGCCCACTTTAGTGTTCTATACAGGAGTAAAATTCGTTTGAAAAATTGTTAAAAACAGACTATCTGCGATGAATCACTATTTAAACAATCAACGCACTCGTATTTCACACATGGTACCAGCATGTGAAGTAAAACAATGTGAAATCCCCTATAAAACAGACTCCTGACAGTGAGGAATTGCGGATATTCAAACTAGGTTTCAAATGGCCAAGACTTGCATTCATAAAAAGAAAACCCTAAACTCAATATTCACAGCACAGAGTTCAGTCCCATGTGACTATCCAGTAAATCGTCCGCTACAGCTAGAGGAAGCAAGCACTGGTCCACACCCTGTAATCCTCCCCATATACCTTATAGCAAACTCAAACACATTCGCCTAGGTCCGTCTTTTGTAACCAGGAAAATCCCAACCCTAGTTGCTAAAAGTAGAAGAGAAAGAGAAGGAAATACCAGATGCGGGAGCCAGGGCCGTAGCCCTTAGGGTGAGAGTTCCACACCGCTTCGTGACCCATGGTGGGATGGCGACAGGAGAGCGAAGGGCGTCGCAAGAGCAACAGCTCACAAGAGGGTTGCAGGCGAAAGGGGTCAGTAAAAATCTTGGTTCCGCTTTAAAAAAAGGAGAAAGGGTAGCTTATTAGGGTTAGGGCATCTGATAACCTGCCGTTGCAAGGAAATACAGGCAGGGTATGTTGTGATCCCGGGTATCTTCAAGGCATAAGTATCATGCATTTCGGGTCCGAAGGGTCTCCAGCCTGCCGTGCGGAAGGCTGTTCTGCGGGAGAATCGGGCGACTAAAACATTCCTCCAGATTCTTTACTGCCTTTGACGCTTCATATGTTTTAAAATCGAAATTCCAAAAGCTGCAAATGTGTAGATCCAATGCTTTGGTGGAACAATCTCCCGACTCATAATTGTGCATGAATGTCACAGCATGGATGATTATTCACATGGGTGACATTTGGGCAAAGGGTTTTGCCCATTGTCCCTAAGCTAGAGATCCTCAAGCTTGAGAGGTAGTGGGCAAGGGCAAGACCCTTCACTGCATATTTATTTTGAATTTTTAAAAAGATGTAAAAGATGGAGACTATGGTGCATGTACAAGTGAAATCTTTATGGCATATGAAGTTCTGGGTTTTAAATCCATATGTTAGTGGAGATACTACTATTCTTTGAGATATTAGTATATATCAAGTATTATAACTTTAAATACTAAAAATAAATAATATAAGTAATTTTTAATAGATATAGAAATAATAGATGTAATTAATATTAGAAATATTTAATTTAAAATCTTAATAATTTTGGTATTTATGTTGGTAAGATTTAAAATAATCATATTTAATAATAAAATTTTAGGTAAAAATTATCTAATATTTGTAAAAATTTAAGATAATAGAATTAAAAATATTTATAAATTTTATTTTCTAAATGGACAATTGTAACATATTTTGTATTAGATGTAGTCTTATCACAAATAGATAGAGATGATAAATTTTATCCTATTTTTTTATTTAAAAAATAATCTTTGCAAAGATAATTAATTACAAGGTCTATAAAAAATAACTTCATGCTATTATAAATTTATTTCAAAAATAGTTTTTTAAAATTTAAAATATCTTTTTAATTTAGTCATGATTTATTTTAATGATAAGAATCTAAAATATTTTGTGTCAATATATATCTTGAATTGATGCCAAGTCCATTGAAATATGTCTTTGTTACAATTTATATTTGACATTATAAATTGCCTCATGAAACAACAAGGCTTGTCAAGTGCTTTTGTTTAGATGCTCTTAAATAATACAAAAAGAAGAGGATATTATGTGCAATCAATATCAAACTATCATTATAAAACTAATGCAATTGCATCTTTAAGCTTTAAGGTCAACAATTCCAATTAATTTTATATTTCTCAATAAAATTTATTCAAGTCTATAAATATATCTTCTTATTATTTTAATATTAAAAAAATATTTATAATGGTATTAATAAATTTAATTTTAAAGAAAGAATTTTTTATTATAAAAAATTTGATATATTCCAAGAGATGAAGCATAATAATGTGCTTTCCAAAGACAACATGACTTTTCAAGACTTTATACTATCTGCTTTTAACCATTTCAAAAAAAACTATCCTTATCTATTTTCATAGATTCTATTACAAAATCTTTAATGTTTTAGATTTTTATAATTTTATTTTTGTATAAATAGATTATATGACCAAAATGATATACTTTGATTTTTATATTAAAACAACAAGTAGTAAAGAAATAATTGTTTTTATTGTTATTATAATATTTATAGATATTATAGATTTTTGATTGAATATCTATGTAATCAAGGATCTTAGTTTATATGAAGGTATTATAAGATACTCTTTAAGATATTAAATAGAACATATAAATTAAGTATTGAAATAATATTTGTAATATATCTTTAATTAGCATTGATATATTAAACAAGTATTTTGCTATTAGTAGAATTTTTATCTAATAAAATGGTACATTCTTCTACACAATAAATACTATTTTTTATTAATTATAATTACTACAAAGAATTTGATATTTTTATATTTTAAAAATCTTAATATAGTAATTAAGGATTTTATGGATAAAATATTAAAACTTCATATAATAAAGATGATACAATTAAAAAATTTGAATATAAAAAAGATAAATATAAATATTTTTGAAAAAAACAACATACATTTAAAATTGGTGATATTAAGATATAATTATTTTATTATATTATTAAGAACAACTAATCTTGTGATATTTTGGATTATCAAAAATTTAGATTATTTATTATTTAAGTTAAAATTAATTTAATTATATATTAGTTATAATTTCTAAAATTAATAAAGATTTATCTTGGTTTTTATATATATTTTAAAATATTATAATATAATTAATGTATTAAAAATAAAAAAATTATTATTATCTCTAGTTTAAATATATATTAATTTAAAATTTAGAAGAGAAGAACATTTGAATTTAAAGCAATGACAAAATAAATTATAATATATTATATATTGGTAAAAATATAATGTTAATATGTATATATATGAGTTATTTAAGAATCTTATAAATGAACTAGAATTGGTTTTTATTCTCCATAAATAACATCTATCCAAATTAACAACTAATCATTGGTAGTAAGATGATGTAAATCAAGGAAAAAGAAGTTCAAAAATCAAATTTTTGAAATTCTTCACAAATTCTGTTTTAACAAGATGGACAACCAACTATCAAATTAATCTAAAATACCATCTTCAAAAAAATTACTAAATGAACCATTTAACTTGTTTCAACCTTCATGATACCAAAATTAAGATGAAGTTCTTAAAAAAGGCTTAACTTTTTTCAAATGGATGGCAAGATACAATGTATGTAATACTACAATCTTTAAAGAAATTCTTAATGTTGTGAAAAAAAAATCTCTTGGAGTAATATAGAGTTGTTGGCTTTATATTATTAAATAGCAACTAAAATTTAATAATATTAGCTAGTTTTTTATGAAATTCAAAATCTTTACTTATGTTCTCTTAGGAATATTATTTATACTAATTTTATAATATTTCTTATTTTTTAATTATAAAATTTATTTTTCTTTTGTTATAAAAATTCTACCAAATTAAATAATTATTATATCTAAAATCCATAGTTATTTATTATTTTTTTAATTACATTTTTTTTTTTAAATTTATAAATTTAAATTATATAACTTTTGTATTGGTTAAATCTTCTTATACTTATTTTATTTTATTTATTAAATATAATCTTATCTTATTTTTTTATAAATTTATATTTATTTCTTTTATCAAATTCTTTTTAATTGTTGTTATTTGCTTTTCTACAAAATATTCATGTATTTTTTAATTGCTACAAGTTTTTAATTTTTCAATCTTTTTAATTAGATCTTTGCTACATAATTGTTGCTTTGAGATTTTTTTAAGGCTCTAATATTCTTTATGCCTTATTTTTTAATTTTTTTAATTTTTTATAATTAATTTCATTATTATCCTTACAATCCTATTGACTAGATCATCTAATCATGATGCCTTCAATCTATTAACTTCCAATCATTTTTTTCTTTCTATTATTTATTATCAACAAATATATGTACTCGTCTTGCCAAAGTAAGATGCTTTTATATCTTCTAATTGTTAATGACACCTTTTGTTAAGCTTTAAGGTTTTTTCTTTTGAATTGTTGTTATATATTAATATTCCATCTTTTATTTTACTTCTAAATCTATTGTGATTTTTGTTTTTCCCACATTTCCATTAATTGCCTTACTTTTTGTTTTCAAATTCTTTTACTCTTTGTTGCTTCAGTATTTCTTTTTTTTTTAGTTATTTCTTCTCTCTTATTTATTCTTTGGCTTTAAAGTAATTTTTCTTCTTACAAAGCTTAACAATTTATTTTTTTAAACCACCAATTTTTTTGGTTGACTTATTTTTTTCATATTGCTATTTGAATACATATATATATATATATATATATATATATATATATACACTATTTTTCACATACATCCTTCTCACAACTTATTCCTTGCTTTATAGTTTTGTGCATATTTTTAATACTTAATGCTTCTCTTCAATACCTATTGTACTTCTACTTGCTATTTGTTGAGTTTCCTTTATTTTCCTTTATTACTTATTATAACTTGATATCTCTTTTATTGCCTCATTTTTTCATCTTTTTTTTTTTTTTTTTTAATCAATTATACTTAATTTCTAATAGTGACAATTCTTATTTATTACTTATAATAAAAAAAAATTAAAAATAAAACCAAATTATATATTTTTCTCATTATATATCTTTATTCTATTCAAAAACACTCAAATTTTAAGATTATAAATATCCTTTACTTCCAAATAATATACTTTATTTTCCTATAAACTATTTCTAAAAAAAATATTTTATTTTTTAAGTTCTTTTTCTTTCTCAAATTGAGAGTAGTCATTTTTTTAGCCAATTTTCTTTCTTTTTTCATCAAATTTTAATTTCTTGCATACAATTAATATCCTAGTTTGAAAAGATTATATTTTGATACTTATTGATATCTTTATAAGACATCTTTAAATATTTTATTTTTAATAATCTTTTAAGTTATTCTTTTAGACTACACCTTTTAAAATTAGTTTTAAAAACTTTTTTTTAATATTAATTTTTTTAAATCATTGTATTAAATGATATATCTTTTAATTGATATTTTAATTTAAATATAATTTTATAATCAATTTATATTACATCTAAAATTCTAAATAATTCTAAAAATAATATCATATGATATTTTAAATCAAACAAATATTCTTTAAATTTTTACATATTAAAACTATTAAAAAGACAATATTAGTGTTCAATAAAACTATAAGAGGTAGGTATTATATTCAATAGTATTTTAAACTTTTTTATTTGAAGGTAGTTATAGTAGTCTTAATAATAATTAAATAATTATATGGTCTTGTTTCTTAGACATAGAACAATATCAATGGCTCAAAGGATCTATCAACTACCTTTATTTAAAGTATAGATCAAAATTTGTAGCAAATCCCAATTGTAGATCTTAGACTTTATGAACTTGTATTGCAACTTAATTATTCCTTATAGAACTTTTCTTTAAAAGAAAATAATATTTATACTACTTATATAAATAGAAGTATATATAATTATATAAAAATATCTTTAATAGATAGTTATTTTTTTTAAAAAATCAAAAAATCTTTCAAAATAAATATTAGATATAGATTCTTTTAAATATATCACATGGCTATAAATTATTTTTTTAGAAATTTCTTATCTTTAGAACATTGCTATAAAAATAAACCACAACTTAAATACTTGGGCTATAAGTCTTATGGTCTTTAAGAAGTTTCTATATGATTTTTTTTGTTAGTTAATACATATAGAGAGATAATTAAGGCCATCTTCAATCTTTTCAATGTATTTTTTATATTCTAATTATATTTTATTTTTATTTTTATTTTAATACTAAATCATAAGATTTATAAGGTCATTGTCGACTTTATAAGTTTAGAAGTAATAAAATTTTACAAAGTAAAAATAAATTAACAAAATATATTTATATAAATTATAAAAGCTAATATGATAGAAAAACTAATTTAAAAATTATTTTATCTTTGTATATATATATACATATATATATACATATATATATATATATATATATATATATATATATATATATATATATATATATATATATATATATATATATATATATATAATCTAGGCTATTAAAGAAATATATAAAATATCTTAAATAAAAAAGATTCAAAATTATATAGATTTGGCATAAAATTAAAAAAAACTCTTTTTAGTGTATCATCTAGTGTATCTTAAAATATTTTGATTTTTGAATTATGGAAATCTATAAACATTTTTTAAGATATTTAATATAGTTATTAAAATTAATAATTAAATTATATGTGAATTGATTAATTATTTTATAAAAACTATAAATAAAAAATAAAAATATCTTTAAAAATAGGATTTTAATAAATTATTATATAATATAAATTAAACATCTCTTATTCCACCATGAGAAAATCAAATAGTACAAATGTATGTGGAAAGTGTAAAGCTTTACTAAACCACTAAACCACCATTTCTAAGTAAAACTAACAATAACAAGCTCTCCAAAACACTCACAAAACTTAACTTTACAAGAATGTCAAGTCAATAAGGATTTCTCTATTGTATCCTTAAATCTTAAATTGATGAGATCATCTATCAAATAAAAAATTATAAAGTGGATAATAAACTCAACAACACAAAGTAGACTAATAAAACATAAACTAATCTATTATAATATTAATCAAACATGGTCTCACTTTCAATGCCATGTATTGTGACAATTGTTGTATTAATAAAGATTATCATACATAATATATCAAGTATCATAATTCAACATCAAATATGTAATAAAATACTAATAAGAAATATATAACAAATACTTCCTCAAGTGTCCTTTCCTCTAATGGATTAAAAGCCCTTTTAATTAATTAGGATCAAAATGTACATCAAGTTAGAAGGATCACCATGATGATATTGTTGTAACAATTGTATACATTTAAATTGGTATAGTAGCAACCATATAAATCAAATAAGCTAGTAGAAAAAGTAATTAAGAAAAAATAGGTGAAGTGTAATCTGAGTTCCATCCTTAATTGGCTTAAGCAGCCTTTTAGTATCAAATTCCTAAATCAATCTCCATTGCTGCTTGAATCTTATAATTATAATTAGTGCCTATCAATTGAATGACAACTTCATCACTAACATGTGGCAATAAATAAGTTCTCTATAGCCATTGATATGGCCTTTTTGAAAAATCCTATTCAATCATACAGGTATTGAATTCACATATTAGAATCATTCAAGTTGACAATTCGAGTAAGCTTTTCACGCACTGAGATAGATAAAATTAGTTCCTATCTATACAACAAATAATAACAATTGAAAAAAGCCAATGATACTTGCTTGCTAAAACAATAATCCATCGTAATTCATATCAATATTAAATCTCAATTGTAGTGAGTGCCTTGAAGCAATCTATTCTTGTATAGATTACATTTGACAATTTGAACCATCTGCTCTATTTAGCCATTTGCCTCAAGATAATGGTATGGTGCTCTATTAATGCTTTAATATACAAAGCTTCAAAAGATCTAAAGAACTCCTATCTTTGATCAATCAATATTTTAGCAAGTGCTTCAAATTGTATTAATACATGGTTTAAGAAAGCCATAATTGCAAATTTTGAAGAATTTTGTGGTAGAGCCATAAGTTCAATACACTTGCTAAAATCCTCTACCATCACCAATACATACTTATTTCTATGTGGAATGACAATAAGTAGCTCAGCAAAGTTCAAAGACCAATAGTAATCCAAATCTATGATAGATAAGAGCTGCAATTGCAGTGATAAGATGTTGAAGCTTAATTTAAGTCAGTTACATATTTTACATTAATATTATATGGTATGATTTTTAATCTAAGAATATAATAGATATCTAATTATAGAAAATTTATCTTTAATTTATTAGCCAAATTTTAATAAATTATTTATTTTTAATTAAAAAAAATTATTAAAAAAAATTATATTAATAAGAATCTTTTATATTTAAGTAGATTTATATATAAGGTTTTTTATAGCATCTATAAATTTCTTAACATCCTTTTTTATACCTAATCATAATTAATTAATTATTGATTAATTAGATTTTTAATAATTTTAAAACAAATCCATAATCTCTTTTTAAAAATTCATCTTTATATCAAAAATATTATCATAGCTTTATATATCCATCTTTTCATATTTATAAAGTCTTGGCTCCCAAAAAATCCCTTTAATTTGTACAAATTACTTAAATTATAATAAAATGCTTCAATACCTTATTCATCTGTAAAAGATTGATTTCTTCTTGAACTTTAGAATCTAATATCTTTTGATCTAACTGTTAAAATTTTCAATTTTTTTGAAAATGTAGTTTATATCTTTAAGCTTTATCACAAGAAAAATCAGATATAGATTTGCTTTCAATTATTTGATATCTCAAAAATCCTAGTAGATGCTCAAAATCCTAGTTTATAGACATCCAAGCACTATTTTCTTTATGTCTCAAGAATCTAAGATCCAAATGCCACTAAATTTGTTTTATAGATTTTAAATATAATAGTATATATTTTTAAATTTTTTTAGCTAAAATCTTATGAAATTTCTTGAGATATAGTTTAAAACACAACCACTAATTACAAGGTTTATTTACTGCCTTTAGATTGTAAGCATTGACTTCAACTCCCAATATCTCTTTCATTCCAACTTAAAATTCATTGAGTCATATATAAAAAATATAGCAAAAGAAATACTCTCTCCAATTCCAGTGTCGTGTTGCAATACATTTATATGGTGAAAAGTATGGATAAGAATAATTTATACTTAATACTTGATTATTTTGATTCAATAGGAACTTAAGATACTTAAAAAAGGATTTATGAAAGCCTCTTAGATTACTTTCTTATTTTAATAGCTAATAGATAAAAGTTAGTCATTAAATTTTTTTTCTAGGTTGTACAAATTCTATTACTACTTTTGAAAAATCATAAATTAATAAAAATAGAATAGAGAAGATAAATAATTAATATGATTGATACTAAGATTAAATTGAGGATAGGATTAAGCTTTAAAATCCTTAGAATTAGTTGGATTGATACCCAAGGGTCGATTGTGTATGAGGCAAGGTTGAAATCAGATCTTTAGCGACAAAAATGGCCACCAAGGGCAGGGGGTCAGGACATTTGGAGATCGGTGATTAAGATTAGAGACCTAGCTTAAAGCTTATTCCAAGGACATTAAACTTGTTTCCTTAGGGTTTTGGAAGACTTATCAATTGTTGTTCAAAGTCAAGGTTTATATAGGAGATTACGTTTTTAAGCAATAAAATTAGAGCTAGCACTTGTGGCTATTCCGTGCAATTGGTACAACATCTATAGTTGAAAATTTGAAAATATGTGATTAATTAAGTATGCTAAGACATTGTGAAAAATTATGGCAATTTAATAGTGCATTCGGGATTTATTTAGTCTTTAGTACAAAGATGTACCAGAAATTGATAATTTAGGGTTATTTGGGATTTCTATAATATCTTGAGATATATTGGTTAGATCAAAGAGAAAATTAGCACAATATTAGAAAACTGGAAGATAGAACTACACACCAAATTTTAGCTAAAATTAATAGTTACAAAAGGAGAAATTACTGTTGGTGCTTCTATATTAACTTTCAAGCTGGCTGCCAAGTGACATCAATCCGAGTTTTGATCAATTTTCTACAATCTATTAGTTGAATTGGATTAAAATTTTTTAAGCATATAGAAGGCTTGTACTTGCATATGTATGCAAAATTTTACACTAAATTGATAATTAGATTAAAAATCAGAGCTTATTGAAATTCACACATTGATGTTAAGACTTGTAAAGAGACTTTAGTTGCTTGATTGTAACAAGTAATAAACAATTGGAATTTATATATAGAAGAAGTTATCAAGAAGAGTATTTTTAAGCACTTTACATTGATTCAAGCACTCTTGATATGATATTCAAATCATACTTTTTGTATACGGACAAAATTTGTTAAGGGTCATTGAATATATGTGAAGTGCAACTTCATCCTCTACAGCCAGATGCCTGGTGCATTCCTAAATAGGACAACACATTATATGACACTAGTTGCCTATCCTTCATTGCTTTTTGTATGTGTGAACTATATTCCAAAGAATGATAATAGGTATATAATTAATAATTTAACTTTGAGCACCTATATCTTCTTTACAAAAATTCCAAATCATTCAATTTTTATACCAAAATCATACCTAAAATCTTAAATTTATTTTTTTTAATCTCTTATATTTGAATGATCCTGAAAGAATAATCTTAATTCCTAATAAGACCTTAGACAAGCTCCTTATAGTCCATTGGATATGACTTTTGGCCAATAAGAATGGAAATTTCTATCATCCATTTCTATTCATCCACACAAATGGCCTAAGTATTCTTTTTTATAATAAGATCCATTTTTAATCTTTTTTTTAATAAAATTTATATATTATGTGTTTTAAATATCAAATAAAATAAAATAAAAAGATTTCAAGGATCACTAATGTATAACAAAGATGATTAAAAATATATAAAAGTTATATTATTATAAAATCAACCTCAAAATTGACTATTATAGAAAAAAATGAGGTTGTACAAATCTCTATAGTAGTATTTTTAAACAAATTCCTTCTAAAATAATAATTTAATCATATTTTGTAATCAACTAAAATCCACTAATATGGCTTTTATTTAGTTGCATAGTAAATTATATATATATATATATATATATATATATATATATAATTTGTATATGGTAGTCAAACCACAATACAACACCAAAAAATATGTGTGGTGACTTATTAATATATGTTGGTCTATTAATATTAGTTACATAATATAGAATATATTTATTATATCCAAAAATATCGAAGTTCCTTATATACTTGCTGTATCAATGAAGTTGTTTGATTTAGCCTAAAAAATATGCATCTAATTCTATTTGGACATATCTGAAATAAGAGGCTATTTTTTTAACAAAATTTTATTGTTAAATATACTACTTGATTCTACTTTATGGCAAAAAAAGCTAATAAAAATGTCCCTTGTTGAAGCTTGTATAAGATTGAAAGATTCTTCAATATATTGCTTACAACCTGTATCTTGTTAGATTCTTTATTTATTCTCTCGTTAAATAACTCAGATGCAAAGCTTGATAGTAATATAAAGTATGTTGCCATATGCTAGTTAGAAATTGCCTCTTTGTCATAATCCCTATATCATTTGGCTCTCATCAAATTTTTTCCTAACAAGCTTGGATTATAAGAAAGTCCATCTGTATCCAAAATTGGTGATGCTTGCTCAATGTACAACTTCAAAATTATACTCTTATAGCAATAATGTCCATATAACAAGCTTGTCTAATTTTATAAGCCACTTTAGAGGTTGATGGTCAATCATTGGTATAAATTGTTGTACGTATAAATAAAACCAAAAATATATAATGGCCTAAATTATTGCTAAAGCTTCTTCTTTATAAAATGAATAATTGAATTCTATATTATTGCTTCTAGAAGCAAATATAATAGCATATTCCTATTCTTCATCATCTTTTTATATCAAGATTACTCCCAATCCTATTGTGCTTCTATATGTATGCAATTGAAAAGATCTAATAGTATCAAAGTATCAAAATATATGAATTAAATCCAACTTTTGCTTTAGTATATCAAATGTATATTATTGCTCATGATCCCATATCCATAATTTATCCTTTCTCATGTGAATAATCAATGATTTAGCAATTAAGTTAAAATACTTAATAATCTGATGATAATAATTTATCAAGTAAAAAAAAATTCAAAGCCGTGATACATTGATTAGTATTAAGATCCTTTATATTGCATCCATCTTTGCTTATTGTACACTAAGGCTTTTTAAAACAATCATATGCCTTAAG
The DNA here is from genome assembly GCA_036785485.1 of Physcomitrellopsis africana. NCBI lineage: Eukaryota > Viridiplantae > Streptophyta > Bryopsida > Funariales > Funariaceae > Physcomitrellopsis > Physcomitrellopsis africana. The sequence goes on from JAWRVF010001063.1 coordinate 36,730, forward strand.
TATAGTAGTCGATCATGAAAGAATTTATACTTGCTATGATATAAGCACAATCCTTATTCTTGTAATTATTCAAATATTATTTGTAAATGCCTCACATGTTCTTGTGGGTTGCTACTAAAGATGATAACATCATCAATATAATATTTGTATTGGAATTTTTATTCATTACAAATTATAAGATTACATTCATTCAATTTATTGGATGAATATATATACTTGATCACAAGATTACATTCATCTAGTTTATTAAATGAATATAGATTTTATATATTATAGGAAATAAGGTCTTAGTTGTAAGATAAAAACCTTATTATATAATATATTTTTCAGTTAATTATCATTCTTTTTTTAAGCTAGAGTATTCAAGATCTTATAGATAGATAATATTAAGATAGTATCAAAGCTTAAATAAATTAGAATAGAAAGCAAAGCCTTTTGGTATTACAAACAAAGAATTTAGAAAGAGATATTAGCAAGAAAGAATAGATCTAACAGTCAAAGATGTACCAAAATCTATAAAGTTTGAAGGAGGATTCAATCATATTATATCGAGTTATAAAGTCACTTATATAAAATCACTATTGTCTTATTTAACCACCTTCTAAATTCTAGTATAAAAACAACAGAAGGACAAATAGTGTTCATTATTAGATAATAAAATGTAGCCTTTAGAAATATCAATGGCATAACAAAAGATATTTTATATACCTTGGAAATACAAATCAATCTATTGTTAATAAAAAAAAATTTAAACTTTATTTATTTAATATTATTCAATTCAAAAAGATGCTATGTATTTGATCATGATAATCTTAGATAGGTCATTTTACATATAGTACAAGATAGAAAAAAATAAACTTTACAAAATACAAGAGTCATAGAAAAAAAATATCACATACATATTTTTAAAAATCTTGAATCTATTTCTTTTTCAATATTAGTTCCACTTGCAAAAAGACCTCGAAAGATACTCCTATACAACGTCTACTTGTGGCACCAAAGACTTGTACATATCAACTATCTTAGCCTTTATTATATAGCATATAGGAATCTAATTGTAGGAACTCCTAGAATATTACTTATTAAATATATTTATAAATCATGCATATTAGATAAATTATATTGAAATAATTTTTTTAATAAAAATAAAATTATAATAACTAGACTATTTCAAATTATCCTCTTAGATATCTATAAGCCCTTTCCTATCTTATCCAAAAATAAAAATATCTATATATATATTAACCTTCATAGATTCTATATGCAAAATTTGACTATTTTTTTTTTTTTAAAAATTATAGACTTTGGATGCTTTTAAAAGATTCAAATCTATAGTAGAAACCTCAAGTAAAAAAAATCAAATGCCTATGTAATAACAAAGGTGGTGAATTCAATGAATTTTTCTACTATTGTCAAAAGTATGGTATATACAAATAACTTATTATAGGCTACTCATTTCAATAAAATGGACTTGTGAAGCAAAAGAATTGCTATATATTAGAAGGTATAAGAAGAATTGTTATAAGAACCATAGTTCCAAAAAATTTGTAGGAAGAATCAGCTTGAACTATTAATTATATTTAGAATCAAAATCTCACCAAGGCCTTGAAATTACAAATTCTTAAAAAAAATATTTCGTCATTATTCCAAACTTATTTTATCTTTGAATATTTGAATGAATAATATATTATCATATTCAAGTAAAAAAACTTAACAAGTTTGATTCTAAAGTGCTCTTCATATTATTTATTAGATATGATAAAAACAACAAGGTACATTGGTGCTATAATCTAATAAATAATTACATATAAATCAACTATGACATAAGAATTGACAAAGTAAGATTTGACACAAATATATATACTATTACGGAGCTAATTCTTAATGATTCTATCAAAAGACCTACACATGACCCTAAAATATCAATTCCAATAGCCAAAGATACCAATTTATCTATTGTGATCTTTTAGCCTACAATAACATTATCACCATATATAAAAAAAATTTCAAACTTTTCTTCTATTTTTTTCACCAACCTTTGCCTAATACACCAATTGAAATTATATCTCTAGTACAGCTACAGTGGTCTTAGGACACTTATCACCTTGTTGTCAAATTTGGGAACTATCACATTTTTCTATCTGTATAAGATGTTAATACCTGCATGATTGTATCTCACAAATCAGAGGAGGAATTAAAAGATTTAAAAGTTTATGATGATAATATTACACTTAAAGAAGCCAATAGAGAGATATAATTATAAATAACAATGGTAAAAAAAATAAAATTAATTTTTTAAAATTAGATGTAGATATTAATAAAATTACCGCCAAAAAATTAACTAATTATAATAAAATGGATATACAAACTAAAACTAGGCTTAGAAGATCAATCTAATAAGAAAGCCGGTTGGTGGCTAGAGGCTTCATATAATGCAAAGACATAGGTTTTATCAAGAACTTTATATTAGAAATTAAGTGGCTCATAATTAGAATGGCTATAACATTAGCTACAATCAATAAGTAGAAGATTCACCATCTAGATATTTCTACAATATTTTTAAATGGGATACTATAAAAAAAAATATACATAGGTCAATTTTAAGGTTTTACAATCCCAGGCCAAGAAGAATTAATATATAAATTATAAAAATCATTGCATAGTCTAAAACAATTGTCCAAGGCTTGGTACAAAATAATATATTCTATACTCTTAAAATAAGATTTAAAATATAGTAAAAAAATTAATATTTTTAATCATTATAAGATTCAACATCGCCTTTACCATCAATAGAGTTAGTAATTTTATGACATACTTTCAAGAAGCATACTTAAAGGCTATAAAATATATCCTTTGATATATACAAAATATTGTAAATTATGACATATTATATTGAAAACATGGTTTTTCATCTGTGATCTATTATATTAATGCTAATTGGAAATTATATCTTAAGATAATAAGATTAACTGAGGCTTATATATTTATATTAATAGAAAAATCAATTAATATCAAAGACATGCTTATTAGAACTTTCTAAAATATTTTAGAAGGTTTTTAGAACTCTCTAGAATCTTCCAGAACCTTTTAGCATCTTTCAACTAGATAGAAGTTGCTTGAAAAGCTCCCTAGTTGGTGGAAGTTGCTTGAAAAGCTTCCTAGATAGGAATATATATTGGAGTCGAGGCTGAAGAGTTCTTCAGTCTCGAAAACACATCTCTTGGAACTCTAACTCACCTCTCTAGTGTTGTTCTTGTATTCATCTGATAAACCTAATTCTTGTCAGTTCTTCTTAAATTTCTTCTTTAGACTTTTAGTCTATATTTTGCGTCCGTGACAGTTTGTTGAGACTGCCCTTCTGTCAATATCAGAGCTTAGTTTTTTGACGTAGAGAGTAGACTACCCCTCTCCTTGGAGATATTTGAGCATTCTAAGGGTTGCGGATTATCTTCCCTTGGATCAATATTGATTCCTTCTTCTTTATTTAGCATGGCTGGTAGAGAAGACGTTAACATGGTAGAATCTTTGGAGTCAAAGTTAGATGTGATCATCAATGCCTTTAACGCTCTAGCGGTTAGAACTCTTGAAATTGAAGGAAATTTTGCTAAGCTCCATAGAATTACAAGAGTGGAAGTGGCTCAAACTATAATACAACCACCTCTAGCTAGTGAAGTATTGCCATCTATATTTCAATGTGAGAATTTGATTATACCATAGTACAAAAAGCCTCGAGTCAGTCTCCCAGAGAAGTTTCATGGTACTCGATCAAAATTTTGTGGTTTTCTAAATCAAGTTTGATTGGTAACATTCTTGCAAGTGGAATGCTATTCAACCGAGGAATCGCAAGTTGGATTAGTAGGGACATTGCTTACTGGACAAGCTTTGTTTTGATTTGTCCTCTTATTTGAGAAAAGGTCTTCTATCTTGAATAATTTTGAAACCTTTCTAGAAGCATTCGAGGAGGCATTTGGAGAGCATTATAAGGCTCGGTGGACAACCACCAAGATTTGTTCTCTGCATCAAGGATCATGCTCTGCATCTGTCTACACATCAAATTTTAGACAACTTGCATGTGATATCAACTGGGGAGAAGAAACGCTGGTGAGCCAATTTTATTAGAGACTTAGAGATGACGTGAAGGATTTATTGCTATCTCTATTTGACCCTCAAACACTCAACAAAATAATTAGCCAAGCGATAAAGTATGACAATCGACTTTTTTAATGACGTCAAGACCATTATTTCAGAGCTACACGATATCCACGAGGAAACCAATTCTATTTGGCTATTCCTATCAAGAGTGTAGAAGCTCAATCTGAAATAGAAGATATGTAAATTAAAACAATACATTTCAAGCTCCTCACAGTTGAAGAAAAGAAGCGACAATTTGAGCAAAACTTGTGCTTATATTGTAGAGAGGCTAGCTATAAAGCCAAAAATTGTCCTAAAAAACAGACACCTCAAACAACAAGACTCAGGAATACAAGCGTGCAGGAAAATAAGGACGCCCAGCTACAATAGGGACCGTGCGGCTAGACATCTCAACACCCCAAATTAATCAAGGTTTCTTTCTCTCAGCTCATTGCTTTACGATACCTTTATTTCTTGATATTCAAAAACTACAAACTGATATTCTACTAGACTCAGGAACATTTGTTTGCTTTTTAGATGAAGAATTTGCCAAACTTCATAAATTTCTTCTTGTGAAGAAACCAGAGCCTGTCCATGTAGAATTCATAGATAGCCGACCTTTGTCTTCTAGCGATATTACTCATGAAACTAAACCATTGAAGGTATATCTTGAAAATCATGAAAGTAGCATTACATTTAATATTATCAAGATCCCTTCGTGTCCAATCATTTTGGGGCTATCTTGGCTTGATAAATATAATCCATTGATAGATTGGAGGTTGTAAAAAGTGATATTTCCAATAAAACCCTTGAAGGTAGAACATGCCAAGATAATATCTAGAAAAAAACCCTTGTTCATAGGTGCAAGGGCCTTCATGAAGGAAGCAAAGCATAATACACCTCTTTTCATCTTCGCAACGCCAGCTTGAGAAGATGTAATTGTGACTTTGATTATTTTAGAGTAGTATGAAGAATTCAAGGATGTCTTTGAGAAGAAGAATGTTGACATGCTACTAAAGCATTGACTGTACGATTGTGTTATAGATCTCTAAGAGGGAGCACATCTACCATTTGGCCCAATCTACAATTTATCAAAAGATGAGCTCTCAGTATTGAAGGATTACATTAAAGAGAATCTTACAAAGAATTTCATTCGGCATTCTAAATCTCCAATAGGTGCACTTATCTTCTTTGTGAAGAAAAAAGATGGCTCATTACGAATGTGAGTAGATTATTGAGGCTTGAAGAAGATCACCGTGAAGAATCAATATCCATTATCATTAATATCCAGACTCTTGGAGCAACTTGGTGAAGCCAAAATATACACTAAGATAGATCTCTATGGAACTTATAATCTTGTATGAGTAAAAATAGGAGATGAATGGAAGATAGCATTTCAGACGAGGTATGGATATTTTGAATATAATATCATGCCTTTCGAATTCACCAATGCTATATTTCAACATTTGATGAATGATGTTTTCCGAGAGTATTTGAACAAATTTGTTGTTTGTTACTTCGATGATATTTTGATTTATTCTAAGAATATTCAAGAACATGAAGATTATGTGAAGTTGGTGTTACAAAAACTTTGAGATGCGAGATTATACGCCAAGTTAGAGAAATGCATATTCCATCAACTTAAAGTAGAATTTCTTAATTATATTATTTTGGATGAAGGATTATTGATAGATCAGAAGAAGATTCAAGCAGTAACGGATTGGACAATACCAAAGATGATACGGGACGTACAATATTTTCTTAGGTTTGCCAATTTCTATTGTATTTTCATCAAGAACTATTCACAAATCGTAGCCCCATTAACGCGGTTGACATCAAAGGACAAGCTTGAGTGGAGTACCCGAGCACAAGAGGCTTTTCAAGAATTGAAGTCGATCTTTACAACAATTCCTATCTTAGTACATCTCAACTTTACAAAAGCCTTCTATTTGAAAACAGATGCTTCTAAATTTGCGCTAGGAGCTGTATTATAACAGATGGAGAAGGATGATAAACTTCACCCAGTTGCATTCTATTCAAGGAAGTTTTCGATAGCAAAAATCAACTATAAAATTCACGATAAGGAGCTATTTGCGATAGTTGATTCTTTCCAAGATTGGCGTCATTTATTAGAGGGTACTGCACATCCGGTGACTATATATATAGATCATAAGAATTTGGAGTATTTCACAACATCTCAAGTTTTGAATCATTGCCAAGCTTGGTGGAACATGTCATTATCCCGATTCGACTTCATCATCACATATCGGCCAAGAAGGCAACAAGGACTATCAGATGCATTATCGAGGAGATCATATCTAGCGCCCAAGGCTGGAGATGTAGCATTTGATCAACAGTATACAACTTTGCTACAACCAGAACGGTTTCGCCTCTGCACCACCTTCATGATCATGCCAATTGATGCTGATTTTTTAGAACAATTTCGTGGAACATCAGCTGTGGACTCATTAGTCTTGAATATAAAGTAGCGCTTTCACAAAGACACGTTCAAGATTGAGGATGGATTATTATATTTTGAAGATTGACTATATATTCCGGAAGGACCAATTTGACTTTGTATTCTTCAATCTTGACATGACTTTCCGACCGCAGGTCACTTCGGATTCAACAAAAGAATGGAGCTTATTTCTTGAAACTTTTAGTGGCATCAAATGTAGAAGGTAATAAAAAACTTTGTGCTATTATATGACCTTTGTTTAAGATCAAAGAATTGTCAACATCGCCCTTACAGGCTTTTACAACCTCTGCTAATTCCAAAGTGACCGTGGTCTTCAATATCTATGGACTTTATCACAGATTTGCTACCTTCTGTAATATTTGATGCTATCTAAGTGGTGGTAGATTGGTTTACAAAGATGGCATATTTTGTGCCATATAGAAAAACAACTTTTGATGAAGAAACAACAAGATTGTTTATTGACAATATATATTGGTATCATGGTTTATCGGATGACATTATTTCAAATCGAGGGCCTCAATTTATATTGAAGTGTTGGAGGTCACTTTTTGACATACTGAGGATAGATATCAAACTCTCTTCTGCCTTCCATCCTCAAATCGATGGTCAAACAGAGCGAGTCAACCAAGTCTTGAAGGAATATCTACGATGTGCAATCAACTATCAACAAGATGATTGGACTACATATCTACCATTAGCAGAGTTTGTGTACAACAATTCAGTCCATGCTTCAATCCAACAAACACCTTTCTTTGAAAATTATGGATATCATCCAAAATTCGATTTGTTGAATAAATCTAAAGATAAAAATTTAACAACTGAAGATCTTGCAAAGCATTTAATAGAGATCTAGACCACCTTGAAGCTTCAATTACAAGTAGCTCAAGACTCGTACAAAGCTTCTGTAGATAAATTTTGAAAGGATTCTCCTGCTTTTCAAATTAGAGATAAGATTTGGCTCTTGCAATGAAACATTAAGACTACTCGACCTTGCAATAAGTTGGATTATAAGAAGTTGGGACCATTTTGTATTCAAGAGAAAATCAATCTGATGACTTATCGGCTAAAATTACCCACATCCATGAAGGTACATCCAGTCTTTCATGTTTCTCTTGTAGAAGCTTATAGCAAATCAACTTTACTAGGATGGATACAGCCACTAGCACCTTGTGTTGAAATCAAGGATCAAGTGGAATATGAGGTGGAACAAATCTTTGATTTGCGACAAAGACGGGAGAAGTTAGAATATTTAATTCATTGGTATGGCTATGATGTAAATGAGCGGATTTAGAAGCCAACAAAAAATATAATAAATGCGTCGTAAAAGGTACAAGAATTTCATAGATAATATCTTAATAAATCAAAAGTTGGCCACTAACAAAACGTAAAGATGAAGCCTTCTCCGAAAGAATGTATATAAGCAAGATCCAGGTCTTATTGAAACATAACTTGATGTGTTTTGTTTTTTTGTGGTATCAAGATATCTAATCTCAGGATATAATTAGATATGATTAGTGAGAATGTGGATACTGTATTAGTGTTGCCATCTCAACCGAGTAGCTCATGGTGTCAGATTCAAGATGAAGAATTAGAAGAGTTAAGAAGACGTCAAAGAATACCAAGTAGCAAGTCATTCATGATTATCTTTGAAGTTGAACCAGCTCATGCACGTAGTGGCAAAGTAATATTTTTAGGCCGTTTCCACAACAAAGAAACAAAAGTTCAGGCATGGTCTCAAGTGGAAGGTATCGGTTATTACCGATGGCTACAAGGACCCATGAATCATCTGCCTTATAAATGACAGTTGGAGTACTTTATAGAGACTATGCGTTAAATCTTTGATTTCCTACGTTTGTGAGCATACATCTCAAATGGCTTCCCAGAGACCTCAAAGCTAGAGGAGAAGGTGATGTCAAGGACATGCTTGTCATAATTTTCTAGAATATTCTAGAAGGTACTTAGAACTCTCTAGAACCTTCCAAAACCTTCTAATATCTTCTAACTAGATAGAAATTGCTTGAGAAGCTTCCTAGTTAGTAGAAGTTGCTTGAGAAGCTTCCTAATTGGTAGAAGTTGCTTGAGAAGCTTCCTAATTGGTGGAAGTTGCTTGAAAAGCTCCCTAGTTGGTGGAAGTTGCTTGAAAAGCTCCCTAGTTGGTGGAAGTTGCTTGAGAAGCTTCCTAATTAGGAGTATATATTGGAATTGAGACTGAAGAGTTCTTCAGTCTCGAAAACACATCTCTTGAAACTCTAGCTCACCTCTCTGGTGTTGTTCTTGTACTCATATGATTAACCTAATTCTTGCCAGTTCTTCTTTAATTTTTTGTTTAGACTTTTAGTCTATATTCTATATCCGTGACAATTAATTGGTAATCTAATCAACAACTAATTGTCCTAAAGTCTTCAATTGAATATTAAATATTTAAAATTAAATATTGAATATTGAGCCTTTATTAACGATGCATAGGAGGGCCTATCTTTATATTATCTTTTCAATGAACTATATGATTACATTGTCTTCTTTTAATTATTTGTTTCAAAAAATTTATTCTAATTATTCAAAGATTGATATTTTTTATTGTATTTATTTTATCTTATTAATTTCATAATAAGCTTATTAATTTTTTTATTAATTTTTTAAAATCTTTAATTTCAAGACTTGCATGATTGAGTGTTATTCCTAATAGCTCCAACCATAGTCGTATTTGGTATTGAAATATATTGTCCTTATTTTGCTCAATTGAAGGTTGTAAAAATTCCTCTGGTTCATTCAAAACTTGTATAATAAGTGAATCTTCTAAATCTTATTCTGCTAAATCTTTCAAAACTTAAAGGTTTAATATGGTGACTAATTTACTTCTATAATTCTATTCTATCTTAAAATAAATGACTGCATACTAATGAAGGCTTTAGTTTGATTCTCCTCTTCTTATAGATATTCTTTAAATCCAATCTTCACAAAAAAAGTTATCATCAAACACATTTGAATTTGTGAAGATAGAATCAATGAAATTCTTGTATCTTTTGAGGCAGATTAGCAAGATTTCTAGCTAGTTCTTATGAGTGTTCATTAATATTATAGCCGTGCCAATGAACAAGATATTCTAATTTGTTCCATCTTCATTGTGAATCAATCATCTTTTCAATCTTGTATTCTTCATGATTTTTAATTTTTATATTAGGTGGCAATTATTTTTTTTCAACATTGTATTTTTTTTAAAATATGTAACTCTTTATAAGGCTCCAAAAAAGAGACATAAAAAATTAGATGTACCTTCATAGAAGATATTAGTTCTAAATAATATGCCACTGGATTAATTTACTTTTGGATGGAAAATGGTCTTAATCTCCAATAGTCAAACTTATTGCATGGCCACTTAATCTTGATGTTCCGTCAAAGAAGCTATACTTTATCACCAATACAAAAAGCAGATAGTTGAGTCTTGAATTTATTTATAAATATTTTGTAAGTATCTTGAACTACTTACAATTAAAACTTTAAGGTTGTTTGGTGTTACAATAGATGCTTTGCAAATCCTTCAGTTGTTGGATTATTATTTTTTGGTGTACTCTATAAATCAAGTTTTAAATGATATTTATAATTGAAATAAAATAGTGTTTATTGAGTTGAAGCATGAATATTATTATTATATATAAACTTTGCTAAAAATAGATATAAGATCTAATCATCTTATTAATAGTTGATGCTATATCATAAATATTGCTTCAAAACTTGGTTAATTTATTTTATTTGGCAATCAATTTATAGATGGAAAGCCAAATAAAGTTTCATATTTATTTTTAATATTTCAAAAAGACATTTTCAAAACTTAGATATGAATTGGGATCCTCAATTAGATACAATATCATCTGGTAGGCTATGATATCGATATATATTGTCAAAAAAGAGCCTTGCCGTTTCTTCACTAGAAGCAATTTTCTTACAAAGAATAAAATGAACCATCTTTGTGAGTCAATCAACCACTATAAGGATGTTGTCCAATGAATTGGATGGTGGTAGATCCATGATAAAATCAATTGAGATAAAAGACTATGAGTGTTTTAGAATAAGTAAGGACTATAAGAATCCATAAGAATAATGTTGAGGATTTTTGGACCTTGAATAAACGTCATAAGAAAGTACAAAGTCTTTCACAGCTTTTTATATTTGAAGCCATCAAAAATCTTAGAAAATAAGTTCCAAGGTCTTGTTAAATTCAAAGTAACTTCCAATTGGAAAGTCATAGCAAGATTGAAGAACATGTAGTTGTATTAGTCCTTTTAGAATATACAAATATTTTTTAAAGTATAGAAGTTTTTCCTCAAGCTTGAACTTATCAACATTTTCATTGAGGCTACACTTGATATCAAAGGCTTTTATAATACCAACTTTACATGCTCCTTGTGTTCCTTTAAATTTTTTGAGTAGATCAAGATATCATTAAGATAAATCACCATGAACTTATTTAGATGCTCTCAAAAGATGTCATTTATTAAATATTATAAGATAATGGGTACATTTTTTAATCCAAAGGACATAATATTATATTCAAAATGTCCATACCTTGTCCAAAATATGGTCTTCTATTTGTTTTTTTCTTTGATTTGTACCAACTTATATACTCTACAAAGATCTATCTTAATATAGATCTTGGCTTGGTTGAATTATTCCAAAAGTCTTGATATTAATGGTAGTAGATAATAATTCTTTACCATTATCTTATTTACTACGTGATAATCAATGGGCATATACAAGGAACCATCATTTTTCTTCATATAGAATATAAATATACTTGTTGAGACTTCAAATACCTGATGAAGGTCTTTGCAAGATTCTCATCAATATAATGCTTCAATATTGAAAGTTTGTTTTGAAAAAGGTTATAAATTAGGCCAAAAAGTGGTTGTGTTCCTTTTTAAAGATCTATAGTACAATCAAATGGTCAATGCTTTGATAATATATCAGCATTCTTCTTTTGAAAAACATCTTGAAATTTACTATATTGCTCTAGAATATTTGTTAATAAAATCATATCTTCTTTAATTGAAATTGCATAAATAACAAATAATGTATCTTTTATAGCTAATCTTATAAAAGCCCTTGCTTCAATAAATGAAGGCTTACTAACTCATAACTTTTTATAAAGTTTTTTTATAAGGATTTTTTTATTAAAAATATTATTTTTTGTAATCTCCAATCTATAGATGGATTATATTTTTTCAACCAAAAAAGTCCAAGAATAACAAAATTTATCGGAGTCTCAATAATATAAAATATAATTTGATTGCTATAATCCTCAAATGATATTTTTATAAGCATTATTTTATGGGTGATATTATCAAAGGATAAAGATTATCTATCTATTATTTTTATATGAACAAGTTTGGATTTTTATACTAGAAGAATTTCATGAAGCTTATCAAATGCTTTGTTTAAGAAATAAGTGGATGTTCATAAATCAAATAAAACAATCACTTGAAGCTTTTGAAGGCCAAAATATAAAAGAATTATAAAGCAACAAACAAGTTGAGTAGAAAGAGAGGAATCTAAATAGTTTTGTAATGTTAAATTGTCTAGCCGCACGGTCCCTACTATAGCTGAACATCTTTGTTTTCGTGAACAATTGTACTTCTAATTTTGGTAATATATTGATTTTATTTCTTCAGACAATTGTGAGTCTTATTATTTTTTTCACTATAATATAAATATAGATTTTTTTTATCCAATATTTCTTTTTTTATAAATTAAGAGATTTAAAACGTAACATATTAAGTTGCATATCTTTTACTTCTAAATGTGAATTCAGAGCACTTGCTAATGTAGCAAGACTATATTAGATTATATATTGTCTTCTTAAAGTCCATGAATATTGATCTTGACAATATTGAAATAATCAATTATCATATTTTACAGCTTCGTTAATGGCTTCATTGAGCAATTGTGGATCCAAAAGCAATAATAACAAATCTTTAATATCATCTCTTAATCTCTAATAGAATTGTTTCATCAAAGTTTCTTTATTTTAATTGATGTCACATACTAGTTGCTTAAAATTAGATGCATAGATTGATGTAGAGCTTGCCTTTTGTTGGAATGCTTGGATCTTGGCTATTTTCTATTAAGCCTTGTCATATTCTTCAAATATTTTTGTAAATGCTTCCATAAAAGCTTCAAAATTACTTAAAATTGGTGATTTTTTTTCAAACAAGGAAGCAAACCATGATAATGCTTGCCCTATAAATAAGGTACCAATCAATCCAACCCTTGGTTCTTTTGTTGGATAAGTATCAAGTTGTAGAACCATTATCAATCAAATTTGATTAACAAATCCTTAAAATTTCAAATGTATATCATTATATTTTTCCAAAAGACTAACTTGAGACTCTTTATATTGCTAAATAGGTGGATTTTCTTGGCACAATATAGATAGTACTGTATCTTTAAGCACAAAAGTTGGAGGTAGATATAGTCTAGGTTGTGGTACTCTGAATGTTGTATCATTATGAAGTTTTGTAACAACCTCTTCAATCTCCACAATTCTAATAGATAAAGTAATAAGAGTGCTTATAATGGCATCTAACTTGGATTCAAAAGATTTGATCATATTAATATTTTGACCTCCAACCATTCTAAAAGAAAAAAAATAAATCTATTAGAAAACAATATCAGTTTAGAAGAGGATAATCCACAATCTCTAAAGTATTAATATATCTTTAAAAATAGAAATAATCTACTTTCTAATAAAAAAGATTCAACTTTGATATTGAAGATGAAGCCAATTTCAACAAATTGTTAAGGACATAAGAATATAGAACAAGAGACTTAAATTAGAAAGATGTTTCAAGAGGAAACCAATAAAGACTTGAATTATTTGAATGAATATACAAATAATACTAAGAAAAATAAGCTGGAATTCTAAAAGATACATTGTCAAGACTGAAGAACTCTTCAATCTTGACTCCAATATATATCCGTGTCTAAGAAGCTTTTTGAGTAGCTTTTACAAACTTGGAAGCTTCTCGGGCTCTTTTTATCAATTTGGAAGCTTTAGAAGCTTCTTCTACTAGCTACAAAGCTTTTTAAGCTACTTCTACTAACTAAAAGACTTCTAAAATATTCTAGAAGGTTTTAAGAATTTCTAAAGTGTATGTTTCTAATACTTTTATTTATGATAATTTAAAAAATAATAAAAATCTAACAATAAGGTTAGATTTAGAGATCAACAATATCTTAGAATTCACTTAATTCATTCATCTATTTACTTATCTTTGTCCATTTGAAGTGATATATTATATAAATATACAATTGTTGTACAAGCATGTAATTGCAGATGATCCATAGTAAGTATGCAAATATAGTAAGGTGATTAATAATACGGATTAAAAAACTTGATATTATAATCCAATCAATTAAAAAAGAATCACAACAACTACAAAATTGATTTTAACTTGCCTTCATTTGAATATATCATTTTAATTTTTTTATTAAATAATTTTGCATCCTTCTTCTTGGAGGTGATAGACTACAAAATGCACATCTTCTAAATTAAATATTTTATAAAAAATGTAAGTGATGTATAATCAAAATTGATATTGGTACTTTGTTTAAGTTCCTATTGAATTGATGTTTTGTAATTTTAAGAGGCAAGTGAGAGAGTAAGTATAAGACATCAAAGAATTTTTTGTTCAAAGGTTTGCCACCTTATGTCATATTGCAACCTTTATTGCCTACATCTATAAAATGAATTAGAAGAAGAGAGGCAGCTCTCTTTATATCTTCCATATTTTTTTCATCTACTACATTAAAGTGCTTTATTGTAGGTGATAATAGTCATGTATTGAATGTAGATGTGTTAAATTTCTTGAAGATAGATGTATTGAATTTTTTGAATGTATTGATTTTGTCTCTATAAGATTTTTCCAAGAATTTCTAATAGAATGTCTATATTCTTAATAAAGATTCAAAAGTTAGAGATTTTCATATTTAAGACTAAGAATCTAAGATACAAAGAGAAAGAGTTGTACTTGTGAATTAAGGAGAAGTTTTGGCTCCACAAAGCCCTTTCATAACCTACCATGAGCAATATCTTGAAGTAGCATGAGAGCCTTAAAAGCATACAATTAATACAACTTTCAACAAAGAAAAAATACATTATTTGTTTTCTTAAAGTGGATAAAGCATTGGCAAATTAGGTCCTCCAACAACAAGTAAGCAAAGTAGTAGTGGCAAGAGAGCTAATAAAAGAAAAAAAAAGTGCCAACTTATTGAATACTTTAACACCAATAAGAAAATGAAGGCCTTTAAATTTTTGGATGGATAGCATTATTACTTCCAAGAAAGATTCTTATTCAAATTATTCAAGTTATTTGAAAAAAGTGGATGAATTGATATAGAAACTATTGTCTCATTGCTTCCTATTTTGACAAAAAAAATCTTGGTATATGCTCTAAAAGATATATTTAATATAGATAAAATAAGTATTTATTTCTAAATAGGACCTAATTGTATAATTATACAACAGAAGATTGAAGAGGTGAAAAAAGATAAAGCTCAGATTATAACTACATTTATAGCAAATATAGATAGAAGTGAAAAGTTAGAAGCTCTTATCATCAATAATGCAATGAAGTCGTATTGCTTCAATAAAAAATCAAGCAAAGAGCTAGAATCTTATTATTAAAGTAACAAAAAGATATGAATGACTAGGCTCTTATTTTGCAAATGATTAAAAGATCTTAAAAATTAATATATATATATATATATATATATATATATATATTGTAATATTCTACTCTTTTTTAATAATACATTATTCCATGGAATAACTAATTTGGACCTCTAATACATTGAAATAGTATTATTTCTTTGCAATATAATATCAAAATTGTAACTAATAGATGCCAATATAATTGCATTCAAACAGCGTTATTGGCAATTTTATATACAAAATGTAATTAATTAAGACAAGCAAGGAAAAGTGAATATTTATAAGGTTAATCAATTGATATTAATACATAGGATAAAAGTCACTTGGATTGATATGCCTACATCAACAATCAAAAATTATTTTTAATACATAGGATTATTTATTAGCTTTTCTAAAAAAATTTAATATGATAAGGATAAAGATATCAATAATTGTCAATGACATATTTTAAGTCACCACATTTCAAAACTTTTTGTAATCTTTTAGAACCTTTTGTAGTCTTCTAGAATCTTCCATAATTTTTTAGAATCTTCTAAAAACTTCTATAATCTTCTTTAATCTTTTAAGAATCTTCTATAATCTTTTAAAATCTTTTAAAATCTTCTTTAATCTTTTAGAACCTCCTGCAACCTTCTAAAATCTTTTAAAATCTTTTAAGATATTCTTAGAAGATTCAATAGGACATAGGCCTTATAATATAAATAAGAGGCAAGATCAAGGTGCAACTTAATTTTACCAATATAAGTCTTGGGGCAATCCAAAGTGTTGCCTTATTTCTTATTATCAATCTAGTCTCTTGTTCTTGTCAATGATCTAGTTCTTTGGTCTTGTCCATTCAATTCTTTGTTCTTGAAATTATTCTAGTTGTAAAATCTTTCCTTATTTCTTTACTAATCCACTATCTTGCATCCGTGACAATTTAGTAAGACTATCTAAGTAATCATATTAGAGCTTTGATCTCTTGATAGAAAATGGATTATTCCTCTTTATGAAGATACTATTGCATTCTAGAAGAGCACAGATTATCTCCTTTTAGACTGATATGCTTACTTATTGCAGTTTGATCTTTCTTTGAAAAGAGTAGATTATCCCTTTCTTAGAATATATTATTGTATTTTAGAAATTATGGATTACTCTTATCTAAATTAATATTATTTTAAAATATTCTTTTTTAATATAAAAAATACTATACTAATGGCTTTTTGATTTTTTTTTTGTCAATATGCAAGTAGATCAAGTCATGGGAGGTGCATCCTCACAAATAGAGAATAGAGTGGCAATTCTTGTAGATCTTTGAGCTCTTTTAGATATTGTACGAGAAGAAATGATATTTCTTTGCAATCCAAAAAAGAAACCATAAATGGAGCAAGTATCTAAAGAAACTAAGCAAGAAATTTATAATTTGCAACAAGAAATTATTTGATTGAAGGAAGCAGGCGGAAGACAAGCTATGCACGTATTCTCTCTAGAAGCTCTAAGGGTTATCATAAAAGAGCCAAAGGCTAGCATACCTGATAATTTGATAGAACAAGATTCAATTTTTGAGGGTTTGTGCAATAAATATGACTTTATTTATGACTATATCCTTCTTGTTATCGAAATGGATTCACTCAAGTCACTTTTATAGGCACCTTTTTATGAAGAAGTGCTTGATTATAGTTTGTTCCATTATTGAAAAAGAATTCTCTAATCTTATACAATTTGGAGGCTTTTATGGAAAGATTTATTATTGCATTTGGAGATAGTAATTGGAAAAAGGTGGTAGAAAAGAAGATACAAAACCTATGACAAGAATAATATTCAGCTATAATTTATATTGCAAAATTTCAAAAACTTACTTGTGATCATGATTTGAATAATAAGGCTTTTATGACTCGATTCTATTATGGCCTAAAAGATGATGTGAAGAATTTATTGATTACAATGTCAAAAGTGAAAAGTTTAGAAGAACTCATATCTCAAGCTATTACTTATGATAATTGCCTATTTGAGTTACAACATGAGAGGCGATTAATTTTCAATAATACCTATCAAGATTTGTCTGCTATATCCTCAAGAGTGTTAGAGAAGCCATTAACATATCTTAAATCCATACAAATTGATACAACTCAATTCAAGCCATTAATACCAACAAAAAAGACTAGATGTCGGCAAGAAAATCTATGTCTATATTGTAGAAGACCTAATCACAAGATAACAAACTATCTAAATGAGTCTAGAGAATTTAAGGCATGAGATATAACATCTGAATTAAAGAGGTCAAAAAATGAAAACATCCAATTACAATAGAAACCTTGCAATTGGATACCCTCAAATCTAAAGTACTAGAAAAAAGTCTCTTCTTATCTCTTAATTCAACATTTTGTTTTATATTTCATATATATATATAAAAATCCTAAAACAAGAGATTTTTGTTAAAGTCCTTTTAGATACTAAAGCCTCAATATACTTTATGGATAAGAATTTTGCAACCAAGTACAATTTAGTACTTGTAAAGAAGATCCATCTTGCACTCATTGAAGCCATTGATGGACAAAACCTTGCATCAAGAAATGTTATTGAAGAAATCCAACCATTGGAAGTGATATTAGCAAATCAAGTATCATGCATTTTCTTCAACATCATTTGATATCCAAAAAATCCTATTATCATTGGACTTTCTTGATTTGAATTATATAATTCTAATGTTGATTCAAATTTGCAAAAGATTTTTTTAAGATCCAAACATCAAAAGAAGAAACAAAGTGCTACTTCATTTCTTGGGGCTAAAGCATTTATACAAGCAACAAAAGAAGGGGTTGCATTTGCATTGTATGCTATCCCAATGAAAGATCCAATGGAACAATTGAAGCAAGATATTCCTAATCAATATCATGAGCTTAAAGACATATTTAAAAAGAAGAAAGCAGACATGTTATGAGAACACCGTTCTTATGATTGTACAATAGAATTACAAGATGGAGCTCAATCTCCATTTGGTCCAATTTATAATCTTTGATAAATGAAGTTTACAACCTTGTAAGAATATATTGATGAAAACTTAGCCAAAAATTTTATTAGACATTCAAAATCACCTACAGAGCTCCTATCTTATTTATGAAGAAAAAAGATGGTTCTTTACGTATGTGTGTTGACTATTAAGGTCTAAACAAGGTAATTATAAAAAACTACTATCCATTACCATTAATCTTAAGATTATTGGAACAATTAGGATAGATAAAAATCTTTACAAAGATTGATTTGAGAGATGTCTACAACCTACTCAGGATTAAAGAAGGAGATCAATGAAAAACAAAATTTTGTACAAGGTATAGACATTTTGAGCACAATGTTATGCCTTTTGGATTTATAAATGCACCTGCAGTCTTTCAACACATGATGAATGATATCTTATGAGAATATTTAGATGATTTTGTAGTCATCTACTTGGGCAGTTTCTTCATCTTCTCTAAGAACAAACAAGAATATAAACATCATGTACATATGATATTAGAGAAACTATGGGAAAGTGGATTATATGCCAAATTAGAGAAGTGTTCTTTCCATCAACCATTAGTCAAGTTTTTGGAATATATTACTTCTAAAAATAGAATTTTTATGGATCCAAAGAAGATACAAACTGTTATAAAGTAGAAACAATTGTTATCAATTAGAGATATATAATATTTTTTGAGATTTGTAATTTTTTATAAAATCTTCATTAAAGATTATTTCAAGATTGTGGCTCTATTAATACAACTTATAAGCTAGGAAAAATTTATTTGGAACAACAAGATTGAAGAAGCATTCAAGAAGCTAAAAAAATCCTTTACTTCAATTCCTATATTTATCCATATAGATTCAATAAAACCATTCATTCTAGAAATAGATACTTCAGATTTTCCACTTGGATTTGTACTCTCTGAAATTGGTGATGATGGTCAACTACATCCAATAGTATTTTGCTGTAAAACATTTTCAGCTATAGAGATGAATTATATGATCTATAACAAAAAACTATTAGTAGTTGTTGATGCTTTTGAAGAGTGGTGCCATTTGTTGGAGGAAGCTTAATACAAGATCATGGTATATATTGACTACAAAAACTTGGAGTATTTTATGAATGCTCAAGTTTTGAATTACCAATAAGTATGATAGAGCATGTTATTATCTCGGTTTCGTTTTGTGAATATATATCGTCCAAAAAAACTTCAAGGAAAATCAGATGCCCTTTCTCGATGATCATATCTTGCGCTAAGAATAGGAGAAATTATATTGGATTAAAAAAAATCATTCATGTTGAAGCCATCCAATTTGCAATTGAAGACATTGATAATATCTACCTATATAAATACAGCTCTTCAGACGGAAATCTAAAGAGCAATAAAGATAGATCCATTTATAAAAAATATTCAACAACATCTAATAAATACACATGTAGAAGAAAATAATAATTTCAAATTTAAGGATAGATTGTTATATTTCAAGGATCTCTTGTATGTTCCTCTAGTCCCTATAAGACTTCAAATTCTTCAAGCACAACATGACCTTCCAACAGTTGGATATTTTAATTTCAATAAGACCTTGAGATTAATATCAAGAGACTATTAGTGGCCTCAAATGTAAAAATTAGTGAAAGAATTCATCTAATCATACAAAACTTATGCTCAAGCAAAAGTCCCAAGACACCAACCATATGGACTTTTTCCACCACTTTCAGTTCCTAAGGGCCCATAGTAATCATTATCCATGGATTTTATTATAGACTTTCCAATTTTGAATGAAAAAGACTCAATTTTTGTAGTGATAGACCATCTTACCAAAATGACACATTTTATTTCATATAATAAGATTATTTTTAAGAAAGAAACAACGAAGTTTTTTATGGATAAAATTTATTGAATACATGGCCTTCTGAGTGACATTATTTTGGATTGAGGACAAGAATTTGTATCAAATTTTTAGAGAAGACTATTTCAACTTTTGAAGGTCAAGCTCAACCTTTCATCAGCTTATCATCCTTAGATCGATGGTCAAACAGAATAAGTGAATCATATCTTGGAACAATATCTTTATTACAATATTAATTACTAATAAGATGATTGGATGGATCTCTTACCATTGGCTAAGTTTGTATATAATAATTTTGAATATTTTTTGACAAAGCAAATTCTATTCTTTTCAAATTATGTATACCACTCTAGAGTAGATCCATTCTGAATTGAAGATGTAAAAAGCCTTGCTGTAAAAAATCAAACTACCTACTTAAAAATCATCCATAAAGAATTAAAATTCTAATTGCAAATAGCTCAAGACCAATATAAAGACTATACAAATATTCATTGCAAGAACCAACCAAATTTCAAAATAAGTGATTGTATTTGGCGATTCTAGTAAATATACAAATGAATTGACCATCACAAAAATTAGACTATCAAAGAATTGGACTATTTATAATTCTACACCAAATAAATCCAATAAGTTTTTATTTTGAACTACGAAGTACTATGCATATTCATCTAATCTTCCATGACTTGCTTCTAAAAACCTATTATAAATCAAGTATTATTAGAAGAATTCTTCCACCACCAACTCCAGTTGAAGTCAATCAAGAACTAGAATACAAAGTAGATAAAATATTGGATTTGCATATAAGACATAAGCAATTGGAATATTTCATTCATTAGAAGGGCTATGGAGATAGCGAAAGAATGTAAAAATCTTCAAATAATCTTTAGAATATACTTGAAATTTTTTATAAATTCCATCAACGATATCCTAAAAAATCTAGATTCAATGACCATTGAAGATTTTGTAGATATCAACATCTCTTGGCTTCTATATGATGCTTTTCTATTAATAACAAAAGACCAATATAAAAAAAAAGAGCTATGTCAAGACCTTCACTTGTATATAGTCATTTTTTCTAAAATAGAATAGATCTTATTAAAAGCTTATTAGTTACGATGTCAAATCTTTGCGTTTCAAGGAAATTGCATGAACAAGAGTCAGAAGACTCTTCTGCCATACAAGTAGCTAAAAAACCATTACAACTTTCATAATTTGTTAGATTTAAAGAACATAAATAAGACGAAGAAGGAGTATTCCAACATCAAGTAAGGCTATGTTTAGAATCTTTGGAAATACTACCTTATCACAAAAATCTTGATTCAAATGCCCGAGCTTTGATAATACTCTTTTAAGTTGAAAGGGTGATTTCAAGTTAATTACAAATTATGTTTGCACAATATTTTGAAGATCATAATAAAAATCAAATTCTTGGATGGGATGTTGGTACAATAGAGGTTATATCTGGAGGTCATTAATACTTCTTCAAGGATTCTATTGAATTGGTAATCATCAAATGAAAGACAAAATATATTACTTCTCTATTTTGATGAATTCTAAATTTTTTGCATATGTGATTTGATCATCAAATTACTTTAGCTCCTCATACAACTTGTCGCTAGAAAAGAAGGTAATATCACAGATATACTTTAAGTCACCACATTCTAAAACTTTCTATAGTCTTTTGGAACCTTCTGAAGTCTTTTAAAATCTTTTATAATTTTTTAGAATCTTCTAAAATCTTCTAGAATCTTCTTTAGTCTTCTAAGAATCTTCTATAGTCTTCTAAAATCTTCTAAAACCTTCATCAATCTTTTAGAACCTCTCATAGCCTTTTAGAATCTTTTAAAATCTTCCTTAGTCTTCTAAAATCTTCTAAGATATTCTTAGAAGGTTCAATAGGACATAAGCTTTATAGTATAAATAAGAGGCAAGACCGAGGTGCATCTCAATCTTGCCAATGTAAATCTTAGAATAATCCAAAGTCTTAGAAATCAAGCTTGAATAAGAGATACCAAAAAAAAAAAAAAAAAAAAAAAAACAAATTGTTCTCTGTATTATAATCAAGCTCCTTGACATTACAAAATCTATGCATTTTTTAACTTATATGGTATTAAAAGGCCTTTAGCACAAGCTATGTATCTCTGATTCCTTATAGACAATGATAGATATTTGGCTATAATAAAATTATTTATATATTATATAATAGATATTGTATCAAAAGATTTAAGATTGAAGCAGATATATTTGCTCAATAGAGTAGATATTATGATATTTAATAATATATTTGATTTAGGTGAAAGAGTAAATAAAAGCAAGAAGAAGTATTATGCAAGAACAACATCTAATATAGTGAATATGAGCAATTTTGGATCTTGAGACATTGAACATTTGATTGGTGTTGTATAGTTGTATAGATGGATTGAAAGCATGCAATTAAGATATACATAGCATGGATAAATTATTTTTATTAAAATTATGTTATTACAGAGATATAATAAGAACTAATATAAAAAAGCTTATTACAGTTACAATAGCCTCGACTATTCTCTACAATGCAGCAGGATACTTTTTTGTTATTCACATTTTCAAATAACTTTGTTTTATTGTGATATCTAACTTTGAAGGAACATCTCTAGTAGAAACCATATTTTCAAGATTTATATATTTCTAGATAGTTGGCTACATAGCTTAATAAACTATAAAAACTATATTAAAAATTAGATAGTAGAAACATTGAATTATTGCTATAGAACAGATTTGGTAGAAGCAAAAAATATCATGTAATAGAGATTATTGAGTTAGTAGATATTGGGTTACAAAGAAGTTATTATAATTATATCTTCTTTTATAAATCAATTTTATTTAATGTTCTAAATATTAAATTAATATTTTTTTAATTATTTTTAATTTTATCTAATTAATAAAAAATTATCTTAATTGATACTACTTATTTTTAAAAAATTAGCTTAATAATCATAGTTATATAAATTTTTAAATATAAATAACTATTTCCATCAAATATCTCATTTTAATGACTAAATAAGTCATATCCTAAGCTAAAGATGCTTTGGAGGATTTAAAGTAATTTAAAAAATTATTTCAATATTGATATTTTTTAAAAAGAACAATATATTATAGATGAATTGTAGTGAATTATAACATGTGGCTAATGTAGCAAATAAAGAATTTCTTTATAGCTACTAAATAGGCCCATATTCAAAAGAATCTATTAAATAATTGCGGAGCTATGACCAATCTAATTTGGAGTAGTATTGAAATAGTTTTTTGAATGTAATGTCTAATTACTAGTTCCTATCAATTACTAAGTATTACATCATTTTATCATCATCAAGTATACTATGATAATATTATTATTAGTCTAATGACATCATTAATACTTATTAGCAGCTATAAAAGCTCCATCCTCAATTACAATTCTTATCACACATATATTCCAAATTATTACATTTTAGGATCTTCTAGAATCTTTTGCAATTTATAAGAACTATCTAGATACTTGTAGAAGCTTTCATAGGCTTCTAAAAAGTTCTACAGGCCTCTAAAAGCTTCTTTAGACTTCTAAAAATTTTAATAGATTTCTAAAAGCTTCTATAGAAAATACCATAGATTTTTGGAACCTTCATTATAGTATAAATAAGAGTCTTTGGAACCACTCTTATTATCAATCTTGTTCTTTATCTTTGATGTTGACATACTTCTTTATGAGATTCTTATATCCTTGACAATTCCTCAGACAATTATGAAACCTATTTCCTGCTCTTTCCAAGACAACATCACCTTTGTTCTTCTTTATTCTTAAAAATCCTATAGCCAGATTACTTTTAAACTTTGGTGCAGTAAAATTACTATCTCTAGGCTAGCAAAAAAGGTCACTCTTCATAGGAAAAATCTTAAGAGAGGTAGGCCAAAGAAGCTCACTGCAGTGAAGGTTGTAGTGAAGAAAAAAAACCACTACTATCTACTCGCTATGAAAAATAATGCTAGGATTTTATTGTGAAGTACAAGGAATAGATTATAAAGTATTGGAAGAAGGTTATATAATTAGATGAAACAAAAATCAACAGATTTGGGTCAAATGGTAGAAAGTGGGTGTGGAAACAAAAGGGTCAAATTTTGCTTGATAAAAAGATCAAAAAAATAATTAAACGTGGAGGTGAAAATATAATAATATGAGGGTGTGTAGAATAGAATGGAATTGGAAGGATGGCAAAGGTTTAAGAGAAGATGGATGCCAAGTAGTTTGTGGCAATTCTTGAAAAAAATTTGCTTCCTAGCATTAATAAATTTGGTATTTTTAAAGAAGAGATGATCTTTTAATATGACAGTAACCCTAAACACAGCTCAAAATTGGCATGGAAGTGATTTGATTATTACAAAATTAAAGTAATGGACTGGCCTGCCTACTCTTTTAATCTTAATTCTATTGAATATATTTGGGAGTACTTCAAATGCCAACTTAATACCTAGGAGACAAAATCAAAAGAAATTTGGAAATTATGGAAAATAACAACTGTAGAATAAAATAAAATTGAAATAATTTTATGCTAGAAGTTAATAAAAAGTATATCCAAGAGGTTGGAGGCAATTATCAAGGCCAAAGGGGGTCCAAGTATTAATATGTAATTAAATACCACATTCAAAAAATTATTTTAATACTGCTCCAAATTAGATTGGTCATAGCTTCACAATTATCTAATAGATTCTTTTGAACATATGCCTATTTGGTAGCTATTAAAGAATATTTTATTTGCCGCATTAACCTCATGTTATATTATTTATTATAATTCACCTGTAATACATTGTTCTTTTCAAAATATGTTAACATTAAAACAATTTTTTGAGTCATTGTACATTATATTTTATCTTTTATTACTAATGTCAGTTTTTTCATAAGTAAGACTTTATTACTTTATTTTCTACTTTGGCTTTCTTTCTATACTTTTAAGGTCTTCTAACACCATGTTCTATTGCACTTTCTATTCTAAAATATCTAGTAGATACTTAGATTAGTAAAATATAATTTTCAAATGAAATATTGACATCTTTAAAATATCTAAAATAATTTAAAGATATCTAAATTTTGACATCTTTAAAATATAGTGATTGATATCCTAGTTCAAATTAAAATTTGATCACCTACTTGTGATTCCTTAGAATATTTTGATTAATATATTTAATATCTTAGTTATAATTTTTAAAAAATATTCTGCTTTGGTACTTTATGAACCTTTTTCACACAATCATCGTCTAAACTAATTCATTTAAATCCCTTTCACTATTGCTGCTTTAAGAACCAACATTCTTTCTACAACCAAATTATACTGCATCCAAAACATTAGACAATGATTTTAGTTTTTATTGAAGATACCACCACCTAATACCTACAATTAAATATCCTTCACACAATAAAATATTTACTACCACACCCTTTACTACTGCAAGACAACCTGTCACCCATGTATCCTTTCAACATTTCAACAGACGTTCTGGGACTAGTCACTTGCTACAGTACTGATTGTAGAATAAGAGTAGTGAAACTGTCCGAGAAATCATACTTCAGGGGATGTTACCCAATTAATCATTGTGAATCTGGTGCATTGTACACTGGTGCAGCTATGAGCGCCTCACCACGACCCCCACACTTACATGTCTCATTTATTTGAGCTAGACTAATCAAGAGTGATATATTTGTCTTAGATTTGAGATACATCATTTCAGTTGAATGATTGCAGAGGTTATATGTTAGTGTTGAAGGTTGAAATGAGTCACATTTTAGGTTTCTATCTTGCAGGTTGGGTCTTCGCCATCGAAACACCTTTTTACTTCTACTTCTGTTCTTGAAGAACAGATTAGTGCCGAGACGCCGGTAGTCTCATCTGTGGTTAATGTTTTGGGGGTTCCAGCTGATTTTCTGGTTTTCTGCACACAGTTTTTGATGCTTGCCGCTGTTGACGGGAACTCTATTACATCAAGATGTCTGGGAGACTTATTTTTGTTGTTGATTTCGCACAGCAATTTATTACCGTCACCAAGGACGTCTGCAAACTGCCTTCCTTCTTTTCCAGTTGTTTATTTAATAATGTGGAAGTCAACAATGACTTAGTTACGAGGTTAGAAAAAGTCTCATCACTGCTTAGCACTGCCACCACATGGTGATACTGTTCCACTGACTCTAAAAGCAACATGTTTATATTATAACGTTGTGTTTTTTTTAATTGCTGCCAGATTCCATTTCGACATCGTTGAGCTATGTCCTATACTGAAATATGTTTTGAAGTAGAATTCCTAAATTTTTCGTTCACACTTAATGTTTTGATTGGATTGTGTTCTACAGCTTCAATAACATTCTATGAATGCCCATTTAAGCTTTCACACGGAAAAGTTCATAGAATACTGGACGGACCAAAATATGTTGGTAATGGGCACTGCTACTCACATCTTTATGATGTTGAAGCAACCTTACAAACATGTCTTTTGGTACATATCGAAAATTGACCTGATTAGGTTTTTATGTGTAATTAATTCATAGTATTCACCTCATCATGAAGGTTGCAGTCGGTGGAGCAATGGGTTTGATCTCTCTTTGTTTGTTCAGTTCACAGACAAGACTTGTAAACCTATGTTTGTGTAGGAAAACTTTAGGCCTTTGTTACAACTACTGATGCGTCACAGTTTGGACTTCCTCCCTGATATCCCATAGTTTCAAGACAGATATTGGAAACCTTTCAGGTCCTGGACACTTATCGGGACTTGTAATGTACTCGAGGAAATATACACGTCCAAGGTCATTGATGCAGAAAGAGATGTGAACATTGTCATGGGGATAATTTCGTACTTATGGCTTGTGAAACGCGTCCAGATTCTTGCGAAGTCAATAAAATGGATGCCGAAAACGGTGACGTACAGTATATTTTACCAGGTTAATAATGCGTGGCGTTAACTTAGAGAGTCAGAAAGGAGTAACTTAATTGCTGCTCCTCAGCAAATAAATGAAGAGGATATACAACAAGTGTTCTGCGAAGTAGAGGGAAAGATGGATTATGAAGATTTTTTGTGGTTTATTTTTTCAAAAGAAGACAAATCCTCAGAACCCAGCTTAGAATACCGGTGTTCATCTTTACATGGCTCCATGTAGCTCTTTTTCCTATCTGCGGAATTGGCAACTAGAACAAGACGTTAGAGTTAGTCCTAGATTACTAGAAATGAGGAAAACATTCAACTTAAACAAATAATCTAATGGGTATTTGTGCTAATCATTTCAGGTTCAAGTGGGATGACTTTGATTGTGATAGTATGGTTACACCAAATGAGATGCAGTATTTTTACGAGGAGCAATTTCATCAAATGGCAGACATAATAGAGCCTGCGGTAAGCTTTTTATTGATCTGCAGAATATAAAGCTTAAGATTTTTTTTGCATGATCCGTCTTGCTTCTTCACTAGGTTAAATGCCATTTGGCATGGGAATACTGCTGATATTATCCCTTTCCACTGGATGCCGATAGAGGGAGAGTTGACATCTCTTGATCTAAAGCGGTGCAAATTATCTGGCAGCTTTTTCAATGTTCTCTTCAACTTGGCTAAATTTGTAGCAATTGAGACTCATGACCCCTTCCTTGTTCGTCATGCATTACAACAGTTCAAATCTAAATTTAGGATCTCAAATCTTTTTAACCTTCTGTCGTCTCACGAGGCTCAGGCATTTGGAGCATCTCCGACGAGACAATGGAATACCTTCTGAGTTTTCAGCAACTGTTCCGTGCAATCAATTCAGGTTTTTTCGTTTACAATCTTCAGTCGAGATCCTTGGTACCAATGAAAGACTATACAACACATGTGACATTTGTACAGGACAGTTAAGGCAGCATCTTATCTCTTTAGAAAGTCCTCCTACGTCATATCGTTCAGGTCACCGTCTCCTCACGTTCAGTTGCTAACTTAAACTCAATCGTCCAGCAAGCAATGAGAACCTCATTGTGGATATGTGATGACAAACTAGACCTCGAGACACAATCTGCTGGGGTTTGTTGTCAGAAAACTCTTTGATCCCTTGCTCATCAAGTTTCATTGCCTTGGTCCAGAGCACCTTACCCTGCTTGGCTCCAAGCTCACTTTTCATGCGACGTACGCTCCGCTGAAGTGTCTGCATGTCATCACTTTGGTGTTGCAGGTTTTCGACTTTATGAGATTTGTGCTGTTCATTTGATGTTCTCACATTCTGTGACTTATTTCTAGTCATGTTATGGACTGCTTGGGATTGTCAGTTGGACACTTGTGGCGTACATGCACATCACCCATTGCTGGAGTTCTTAGTCAGACAGGAATCGTGAAGTAGTCCAGCAGTCAGGCGGAGCGATCCATGTTCGTTTACGATAATCTTGTTAAGTAGTCTACGACCAGCTGTTGACTGGGTCAAATATGTTAGGCGGTTCGGCCAGTCTGATAATGAAATTTATCAGCACATCAAGGACAAGAACTGAAGTCTTCTCTGCAGGGTGTGTGCAATATTACGTTTGGTATTCATTTCCATGGAAGTACAGCTCTTGAATGGTATTAGTGGATTTCAACTGGTGGCATTCTGATGGATGGTTCAGGAAGGTCTTGTAGTTAGGGATATTTCTTGTGTGAAAGTGTTGAAGTTCCCCTCACAAACTCTCCAACTCCTGCTATGGTAAAGTCCAAAAGATTTGGTTGTTTCACAGATCACAAAGTTTTCAAGGAACCTCTTGTGAAGGCAAAGCACATTATTGTTTTTTAATCCATTCCAAACACGTGTCGAAGTTATATAATTTCGGAATCTTCAAGACTTACATTGAAGGAAGAACTTGTAAATAATGTTATGTATCACAAACTTGTATGCATGAAGATTTGATTTGGCACCTGCTAAAAAATTAATATGTTCTTTTTGTGGCTGCAAAAAAATATATGAAGGATAGCTGGTTGCAATGATCAAAATCTTTCAAAGGTTAAAAATAATCTTGAAATATTTCATGCCAAAAACTTCATTCTATACATGAAGTTTTGTCTACATATGATTAAATTTAGGATATTCATATCAATATATAGCTATATCCAGCATAAAGAAATACATACATGATCATAGAAAGTATCTGAGAGATTAGGTGGTAGGAACAGTTTAATACAATAAGCATATGAAATATTATATTTTAATACTTCATGTTTAAATTGTATGCTCAATTTTTTTCGGTTTTAGAAAAATATACACATATCCAAAAGTCTATTTTTATAAATACATGCACTTCAGTGTTTTTATTGTAGAAAAAAACTTAATAAAATGAAAGTTCTAGGTATAATCTACCAAAACAATACACTTGTTTCCTACAGAATTTGCAAAGCAGTATACTTGTTTCCTAAAACGAGTATATTTTTTGCCAAAAACGGAGCTATCAATAACAAGTTCTTTTTTTAAATAAATAAGCTAATATAGTGGAGCATTATGAATTTGTACAATCTCCTCCTGTATAAAGTAGTACAATAAAATTCATGCAACAATGAAGATTCCTCTTACTTAAAATTTCTAATTATGTGGACAAAGAAACCATTTCTTTAACATTTTATTGTATTGAAATAAGACTGTCATTGTTACTGTTTTTTATTCATTGTGCAGCATACAGAACAAATCTTGCAGTCATTGACGCTTCAGAAAGAAAAAACTGCGATTTTCGTTTAAAATGATACTGGGTTCTTTTTTAAAATTATGTAATTAAACTACATTCAACAATAAGTTTTTAAAAAAATTTAAAAGCCATAAATTCCAGATAGCTTTCCAGCTGAAAGGCTGTAACTGGTTTAGCCACACGAGAGAGGTGTGAGTTTTTTGAGCCTTCAACCACTATTCTCTTGGGTTCTCAACATGAAGGCCTACAGGCTTCCACCGCTCTCATATTCAAGCAATCACAACAAACGGAACCCATAGGGTCAGGCATTTGCAAGGGAATTTCAAGGGTTACTGTGGAAGAACAGTGAAAGAAACTGCCTCAAAGGCTGGCAAGAAGCCGTCGTCACTCACCATTGACTTGAAGGCCCCCACCAACAGCTCATGTGTTGGCAATGCATCTCCGGCATTGACTGGTCAGAGCCTCGTGTTCCATAATCCAGCTGAAAAGTATGCAACAAAGCATTCAGTGTCAAAGAGGAATGATGCGGTCACACGGAGCTGCAGTGCCCTCTCGTAGCATACCAAAACCCTTTGACCACATCGACGACGGAGCTACGGATCACGACTAATTTCAAGGCTCCAGTTGAAACTCCAGAGCCAGTGTTTTAGACCTTGACATCACGAAGGGCAATATCTGGCCATTGCAATCAGGAAAAGTGTGCCAGCTGCGCAGTAATAAAACAAAAACATTCAGCAAACCTGTCGCAGTCGCTGAGGGGGTTGCTTCATCAGGCAGAGTATCTGGGTTCAACGTCTCTGGTGCTCCTCACAGTCACCACCACCACCACCAGACTTCGAAGCCCACTCTGTGGCTACGCGGCAGCCACTTGGGGAGGATGAGCTCCGCTTCCTAAGAGAGAGCCCCGGTTTCGTGCAGTCAGGAGGGTATACGTGAAGCAGGTGTCCGCTTCCTGAGCGCTGTTTTCTTCCGTGGAAGGTCAAACTCCCCGAAGAATAATGACGAAACAAAAATAAAAGCAACTGTTGAAGTGGTCCACAGGCACAGTGTCGTTTGGAAACGAGAACAGCAATCCAATCAGAATGTGGAGTATCCGTGCACTCCAGTGTGCCTGCCTGACCATTAATGCACTCGCTTCTAAAGTTTCCAGAATCTCTCTACCAGGATGCCTCTGTTGCTAGAGACCAGTCGAGTGCATCCGGTTCAGAGGAGCGAGGGCGCATCGCCCACAATGCCAGCCGCAACAGACATTGAAAACCTGGGGCTTGGGAAGCGGTGCAGTGGTGACGAAGCGGCAGGCCTGGGCCACCTGATCACCGCGCGGCAGCGACATTGCAGAGACCATGGGAACATTCTCACACCCTGCGTCACCATTCGAGTTTCTCAATAGGGAGCAACGGATGATGTGAGAAATCAATCGAAAAAAAAAACAAGTGGGCCCATCTTCTTGTGCAGGATTCTTAAAGCTTTGATGTTTCCTTGTGGACCAAGTTGTATAAAATTGGAGAGAAGAATCCCTATGAGGATGTTATAAAGGTGCAAAAATTTAATATTGCATGTGATCTATCATCATGGTTGGCTGCTGATATGCTGTGGAAATGGTTTACTTCGTTCTGAGGAAGGTGTGCGTGAGGTGGGTGCACTGGTATCATATGTAAACTGATTCTTTTGGAACTGCTTTCAAAAGTTGACCAAATAACTTAGTCTGGAGTTCAGGAGATTGGGATCATTCTTGAATCCATTTTTTGAACTTTGTTTGCACGTGCATTTTAATTTTTTTTTTGGAAAAAATAAGAATAGTAAGATTGTATATTAAAAAAATTTCCAAACTTGATTTGCCATAAAATATGAATTTTGTGAGCAAGATGGCATTAGCAAATCCCAATGTCAACTATATATATATATATATATGTATATATATATATTTATTTTTATTTGAATTCTAAGAATAACCAATCTTTGTATACACAAGATAAACATAAAATATATTAAAATAGGTGTGTATAAGTAGTAAATTACTACCTAATTACTACCCAAAGATTTTTATCATTTTAGGTTGTTAATAGTCAAATGTCAACCAAAAAAATAAAAGCAATTAAATCAAGTATTAGCTAGGGTTTGTATAGTAGATAAGATTGGTAGCTCTTAGGATTTAGAAATATCATTCTAATGATATGTAATTGTGTTTTGAAGGTTTTTATTTTAATTATTTTATTCTTATAATAACTTATTAAGAAATAGATCACTTATTTATTTTTTTAATATTAGATATTAGAAGTACTAATCTTGAATGTTAGATATACTTGTAAACATATTTTTTTTAAAAAGGTTATGCCCTTTATTGTAGATTAATCAAACATTCTAACATAGGTGCATTTATTAGTTCTTATATACAAGAGATTGTACTAATATCATGTTATTTTATTTAAATAAATTTTAAGTGGTACTTTTAAAGTTAAAACTTTGAATGTCAAATTTTGTACTTTGGTTGTAAAAGATTTTTTTTAAGTTATAAGAATAAAACTATTGTAATCATCATAGTTTATTTTTATAACTTGAAAATAGTCTTTTTAATATTTGTAATACTAACTTTTTCTTTTCTTTTTTTTTATTTTTTAATAATGTAATATTGAAAACTTGTTAGCTAAAAAGTAGATATACTTTAAAAATTTAGATTCTTAAACTAAAATTATTAAAGTTTGGTTGTCATAGACACCATTTGGAGAGCATTCTAAGATTCTTTGAGCAAATAACCCATCTTATTGTATTAAAAATAATAAATTCTATTTCTTCTCTTGAGTCTAAGTATATTTTCTTATTTAACATGGCTTTTACACAAGAACAAAGCTTTAAAAAAATTTAGAAGTTTTATACATAAAATTTATATTGTTAGAATATGGAGATAAATTTTTTATTGACAACATTAGATTTCTGGGATATTATTAATGACATGGAGGATCAACAACCAAATGAACTTGCTTTTAAAAAAATAGAGGTATAATTGATACATAAAAGAAGCTTTTTATTCCATTGCTACCAATTTAGATAAAAGCAATTTTTTCTACATCACCTCTATAAAAAGACCATCAAAAGCATAGAAGCTTATTAGTTACAATCTTTAAAATAAATATTTTTAAAATATTTTTAAAATATTTTTCTACAAAACAAAGAATTATTCATGTACAAGATAGAAAAAGATAAAGACTTAATGGTACATATCAACAAGGTAAGGGCCTTTAAAAACCAACTTGCAATTGTAGATAACTCCTTGGACAATGTTGATGTAGTAATGACTTTGCAAATGAATTTCTTTGAGTCTTATAATAATTTAATCACGGCTTTAGACTCAATCAATATGAAGGATTTTACTATTAATTGTATTATAATAAGATTGGACCATAAAATAGCCAAGTATAAAAAAATAATAACAACATTAAAGAGAGAGTTTGATTCTTGTTTTTATCAAAGAAATACAACTATTCTAATCAATATTTTAATATAAGAATATATTTTAATTATAAAAAATCAAGTCACATTATCTAAAATTGCTTCAAAATACTAAGATTTAAGGAAAAATGCTACCAATGTAAGAGTTAAGTCTAAAACATATCATTATGTTTAAGTAAAAAGTAAAAAAATCTATTATTACTATATCTAAGTGGATTATGAATTTAGGTCTCATGACACCTTAGAAGTTTTCTTTTAACACTTATGACACCATCTCAACAGCAAGTGTGTTAATAGATGATAGAATTAGCATTAATGTATTACTATTGCATTAAACAAGTTTTGATAATGAATAGATATTTTAAAAAGTGTTGATGAGGCATTAGAATTTGTGTATAAGGGAACAACATAATTTGTGCATAATATGGGAAAAAAAAATTAACCATTTAATTTACTGCACTTTTAAACCCTTGAATGTACCATGCATTGTTATTATACAGCTGATGAATTAGAATGCATTTCATTTGGATAATGGTATTATCAAATAATACTTTGTGGAAATAAAACTAAAAATCTGTTAAGCTATTAGCCTAAAATCTAAAACTCAAATCTCTGATTAATATGAACAATATTATTAATCAAAAACAGTGATCAATATTTTGGTTAATTACAATAAATGTATATATACACACATACACAGTAATATATAGATACATACATACACAAGTGGAAAATCAAATCCTGGACGAAGTCCTTTCCTCTTTATTCACACTGAAAATATGATACCTTCTGGTTGACCCTTAATACTCAAAGGGCTTGCAAAGCCAGCATGGCGCACATCTAATCTTGCTGCATTGTTTTTAGACTCGAGGCCTGAGTATTGTCGATGCTGGTGGACGAAGCAAGCGTAACACGCACTTGACTGTGTGCAGATTTGTCTTGTCGAGGCCACGCCACAGTGCTTGTGTGTGGTGTTGCTGTTGCCTGTTGCTGCTGCTGATTCTCCCAGTTTGTTTCATGCCATCAAGATACACTAGGCGACACTCAATCATTCATGGCACCAGTGTCAGCAGTCTCTGACATCTACTCACTTAGTCGCCAGCTCCCGCTTCCGCCCGCCGATGCAACTCTCGTGATTAGGAACTGCTGGTACCAGCGTCACGACGTCGTAAGCGTTGATGCACAGCAGACTCTTGAAGCTGCGAAGCCAGCGTTTGTTACTCTTCAGCCTACATATCGAAGGTGGGAAGAGTGTTGCAGAAGTGGATCACAAGCTGGACCTCCAACCTCCTCACATGAGCGTTTGCTGTTGCAGTGTTTCAGATAGACGATGGGTACAAGGGAAGGGAAGTGTGAGGGACTAAGTGGGTGTTAACACTCGTGATTGTTCACGTCGAAGCTTCATTAGATATCGATCTCATGGCACAAAGACCCACCTACAAAAGTTTGTTTATATGTTTGTTTTTGTTTCTTTAAAATCTCGTCTCTCGG
Source organism: Physcomitrellopsis africana (assembly GCA_036785485.1). Taxonomy (NCBI): domain Eukaryota; kingdom Viridiplantae; phylum Streptophyta; class Bryopsida; order Funariales; family Funariaceae; genus Physcomitrellopsis; species Physcomitrellopsis africana. Next base: position 71,473 of record JAWRVF010001063.1, read on the forward strand.
TGGCGCAACCAGACCGACGTCCGCACGGCAGTGATGGCCATGACCGAACTGGTTTCATCTAGAAAACAATAGTTGACATAGCTCACATGGGGCATCCATGTCAACTCGCCAGGTTTTGTGATGTGCTGCGATTTGTTGAAGAGTCTCAGCTTCACAAACGTGCTCGAAATCCTAAACACTCACCTAACCCTCCTGCCGTATGCGTATATCCCCATGAAGGGGCAGTAATTATTAAAAAGAATTCATTTCAAGAACGCTGATCCTAAACCATCGGTCTAATGTTTCGTATAAAAGTGAATACGGCAAGGGTTAGGTCTGGTGTGGGATCAATGTCGTCGCCGAAATTCTTGTCATACTCCGATTCGAAGTGCATATGGCTGAATGCGTAGGAACAGCCACACTCAAATCAGAAGACAACGTGAATGGAATTGTGTTCTCCATCAGGAATTGTGCGCTTAGCTCTTAAGCACACCGCGACCCCGCATGAAATTCCGAATATGTTGTCGTGAAGCGCTACCAACTTCGTTGATAGTCTCCAGCCTTGGTTTCCAGGAATTCGACCGTGTGAGGCTCGGTTGCGGCCTTTGGGACAAATACATGCTTCGAAGGTCGGGTGTGGAGTAGCTGATGATCGGACTATCAGAATCGTCGTCCATAAGTTCAGCTCGGCCTTTGACTGTCACTTGTGCGAATCCGGGTAACGATTTGATCTCAACTGTGAGCGTTCCACGCCGTTGGGTCACAGCACTACCCCCCGCTGGCGAAGATTGTCCCTTCTCTAGAAACTTGTGAGAAGGAAGAACGTAGTATAATCGCCCGCTCTCGAGCTCCTTGTCTTCGGGTAAGGCAGATTTTGTTGTGAGAGCAGAAATCATGGCGCTTGAATGACACACCGAGTGGCCAGGATACTGCTTCATTAGCATCCCAACCGTCACTGCCCTCCTGAATACCTCGATTGTTCCATCGGGTTTGATAACCTTCCTCGGGGGCTCTTCCCACTCGTCTTGCACTTGTTGTTTTATACCGCTGACGCACATATAATTCCCCATCCTTCAAATGTAAATCTCCCCGATTGGACTCAAACCTGACCTTTTGCTACACCTGCGTTAAGAATCTAGTAACGAACTCCTGAAACCTCGCTCTGGACACTTCAATCGCAACATAACCAAACCGTTCGCTGTCCTGCTCAATCTCTCGGGCGCCCTTCAAAGAAAGGATTCAGAGTTTTCGAGTGAGCAACCAGTGTTCATAAGAGAAGAGGTAAATATCCCGCCGCTTATTCTTCCACCAACAAGGCAATGCTAAGCATGCTTCAACTTGAGAAAACTTCCGAACACACAAGCAAGAGCAGTGTCAATCCAGTTCTTCTTCACAAGCTCCTCCCCCTAGCAGCCGAAAAAGAGAGGTGGATAACAGGAAGCGTGCCACCCAGACAAAGCAAACAACCATCAACGATGGCTCAATTCAATTTTCGTAGTCCAAAGAAAACAACCCTCTAGACGAGCCAAAAAATAAAACACTGCGAGCTACTCCGAGCTTGCTAAACTGCGTATGAGGCCCCAGAGAACAACCTCGCTACTTATGAAGCAGATCGCATCCAAATTTTTCTGGTCGTGATCCTGACCCCCTTTAGTCCAGTCAAAGGGGAGAAAACAAACGAAGCAGGAGGAAGCTGAGCAGCAGGGGGACAAGGGAGGGGCCTTTCCCGGAACAGCACTCCACCAGCCACAACAGTCGACACAGCTGGAAGGGAACGCTTGCAGCAGTTGGGCCCCAGCTCCCATTGATCTCCATATCCGCACTATCGAAGATTTCACGACGACGACGAGAGGGGGAGGGAGTCGGGGAAACTGTTGATGGGGCTAATCAATTATCTACCAGCAAGGCGGAGAAAAGGCAACAGCCGCAGTCCCAGCGGTCAAAGCGAACGACCAGGAGGAAGACGGCACCGCTTCTTCAGTCTGTCCTGCGCAGCCACATTAGTTATGGGATAACTGAACTGGTAGGCCAAATTTAGCTGCGCTGATAACTGAACGGGCAAATTTAGCTACGGGGATAACTGGTATGCCAAACTTAGCTACTTCATTTACAACTTGAATCCCTGAAAAGAGCATTTTCCGGTTTGTCATTAATGGAGGTCCAGTATTTTTCCTGTGGGAATATATAGAATTTAATTGGTCAAACATTTGGTGTTTTCATTGAGATTCTTTGTAATAGCTTCTATTAACTTGATTCTAATTGTCTTGATTGATTTCTGAATATTAAGTGGGATAATTGATTGAGCTGAAATTGGACCATGCCACCGTGAGATGTTGAATCCTTTGTTTGTAAGTGGGTGGCTATGACTAATGACTTGCTAGAAAAATATGGTACAGAACAACCATTATTATTCGTGTAGGGTAAGTATGCAGTGTTGTTCAAGGTAAGGATAGTGTTAGCACTAACGTGAAACTAAGTGTATCACGTTTTTTCTTGATTGGAAAAAAGTATCCATAATGTGAGATTGTATGGAATAGCTAACCCTTTTGTTTTTTTATTTCAAAAACGTGGTGTTAATTTTATATTTTATATTTTTTTTATAATAATATTTAGTTCAAACTTTTCTATTTCTGTATAATTTTTATTTATTTATTTATTTAGATATTGAATATTTCAAACTTGAAATATTTTTAAGTTGAAAGGGAAAAATTATCTAGTTTTAAAAGCAATACTGAAAGAAAAAAATATAATAAAATAAATAAAACACTTGATATTACTATATTTTATTTTTTTGTTTATTTGAAATTAAGATTTTATTGATCAATTATAACATTAAAATAAAACATACTTATTTTCAAAAAATATACTTTGCAATCTATGTGAGGGAAAATATGATTAAGTGAAATTAAATCAGAAAAGAATTACAAGAAAATAGCACCAAGTTTAGAAATAATTTTAATTTATTGTAAAAAAACAAAATAATTTTAATTGATTGCAATAAATATGATAATAAAATTTATGTATTATTTAAGCACACTAGAATTTCATATCGTTTTTATTTTTTAAAAATAAATTATTTAAACCATATGATATAAAAAAATTATTTATGTGACTATCTTAAATGGCTTTTTGTTATATCTTCATATTGTTTATATTAATTAATTATAGAACAAAATATGTAATACCAATACTATTTCTAACTAATACTTTTTAATATATAAATAATTTCTATTAAGTAAATTAATGACTATAAGATTATATTTTTTACTTAATATTATTATTTTTAGTTACTAATTACATACACTAAATTATAGAACTGATCCACCTTCAATGACTTCAACAAGTATTGTAAAAGCGTGTAAACACAAGTACTAAGTTTTCTTGCTTGAAAAAATTCTCATCAATAAAATGCTAATGCTTTAAAGTTTAAAATTGCTTTTATACAAATGACTCCATATTGTATCTTAATGCATATAGAAATTGTAAAATAAAATGTAAGATTAAATGGATATGAGAATATGGAATAAGCCTATAGTGTAGAATCACAATGTTAACATATTAGTCTTATTATGGATTAGTTACATGTTGGCTAAATATTGTATCTAAGCAATAATATTTGTACAAAAAGCTTTGTACATATTCATTGTAGTTTAAAAACAAATTTTGTTTTTACTGGATTTTTTAGTATTTTTGTTAGATTACTTTGCAATTTTTTGGTGCATTATTTAAAATGTGTGTATTTTTTTGAATTTCAAATTTTATCTAAGAATAACTATAATTTTGTTTTAAAATCTTAATATCATTTAGTTAAATAAAAAAAATGGTAAATTTTAAAGTATGTTTTATGATTAGTTGAGTTTGGTTGAAACCATAATTTCATTTAGAATTTAAAATATTTTTTATAGATAAAATCTAATACCAATAATCAAGTTCATAAGAAAATTTATATTTAGTATATATAATAGAATACAAAAATATAATGTAGATTATAAAATTTATGAATTCAAAAAATAAAAATTTGAATTCTTAGATTGCAATGATTTAAATGCATTTGATTTGTTAACCATGATTATATTTTAAATATGCATTTTAAATATAATTTTAAAAATAAGAAACAAATAAAAAATGATTTTTGGACTTAAAACAAGTAAATATAATTTGTAATGAAAAAGAGATAGTTGCATGTCAAATGAACAAGAGATAGTTGCATGTGCACAAGAGTATTTAATATTTAATTTTCATAAAAAGTAATATATTTTTGTTAAAATTTATACAATACTTTAAAATGTTGTTTGTGGTCTATCTATTTTATCATGCAACCACTTTAGGTCTTGGCAAGTACCTAATACACATGAACTGAACGATTCAAGCATAGAATATCATTCAACCTGTACCTGAATAATTGTACAAATGTCATAGAGATTCATTGATGGACTATGGTGGTGGGATTTCAATTTCCCAGGGATATGTTCAAGGATTCAAGCACATAATGTCACCAGGGTTCCACTTCCTTGTGCCCCACCCATTGGTAAAGTAAACTATCCCTATATTGTACAATAGACATGTTCCTACTTGGTGTGCACATTTATACTTCCTTGATAATGTTGCCATTCTCTCCCACATTCACAGATCTGAAATAGTATTTTAATATAAAAGGATGAGCTAGTATCTAAAGGCTAACAACATAATTAGTACAGGAATGTGCATGTACCATACACATAGGCATATTCCTTTTGTCCAGAAGAACAAAAATATATGCCACAAAACAAAGCATGCGTCCTCGGCTTCTGGTTAAGAATTTGATTGGCGATGAAGGTTGAATACTCTCTGAAATAGCACATTGTGAAAGAGTGAGGCGCTGTTCCACCAGCAGATAAATGTCACCTTGCTTTTCAGTGAATCCATCACAATCAATAATTTTGTCATTCAATGCAGATAAACTTATATGTAGCCATGCAAACATGAACTTATAGGACTCCTCATTAACATAGCACATCGTGTCTAAACTAGTCAGCCAAATTTTCTTGTTAACACACAGCTGTTGTACTAAAATACTCCGTACAACAGGACACACTTCGAATTTTACAAAGAGAATGTTAGTTGCAAAATTCATGTTCTCATCCATGATCCATATCTTAAATGAACTCACATGAACTCTATTCCTGGAAGGTCTTTATAACTAAGATAATTGGCAATACAAATAAACTAGAATGAACAGCTACAACCCTCATAAACTGGAAGAACGCAGTGGAGTCATTACAGCCAGTAGCATTGTTCAGAAAAATAATTAATGTTCAAATTACTCCAAACAGACTGCAAAGCTGTAAAATTTTAGTCTCAAAGAAGAAATTCTAGTATGTTAAAAATACAGGTCAGAAAAAGAAAAAAGAAAATGTAAGCACAGAAAAGAAATAAGAAAGTAAGGAAATACCACAGAAGTCCCCGTCTAATAGGGGAGAGCAAGTGCAGTGACTACTGAGCACCGCTTCATGACTTAAACAGATGTTTGTGAAGACATAGCAGTCTCAGCACAGAGCTCCCACAATTTACAAATATATCTTCCTAGAGATGCAAAGGAATTCAGACCAGGTAGGATTAAGAGGGTATAAAATCCTTACATGTAACAGCAATCCTAATAATTGTTGGTTGAGACAGTGATTTTTTACCTTCCCAAAAATCTTCGTTTATGTCCGAAGCTCATTGATCCTTTCAATCCCGCCTAAGTTTCATTAGAAGTGTTAATCACTTGTGTTGGTTGGACCTTTGTTGTCTGTCAAGTTCAATTGCAGCCTCAGCTGATTGTTTCCGCCTCCTGTTTCGACGCCTCTCAACTTGTGCTTCTTCTTCTTCCCACTTGTCGCTCAAGCTGGCAACGATAGTCGCCGTGCTTTCGTCCGCTTCACTATCTGTTTCAACCTCTTTTGGGATCTTCTCAACTGTGTCCATTTCCCAGTCTTGAGTACCTACTGTGGGTAATCCGTCAGATGTCAAAAAGCTGTCCAGCTCATCACTGCAACGTACACTCCCTGGAAGATACAATTTAGGTCCGTCTGTATTGTCCTCATTAGGTATACATCCCTCGTCGTCGTCTGAAATGTTTTCCTCAGGATCTTGCCAGCGAACGTCTTCAACAGCAGGCCTGTCCAACAGAACTCTATTAAAAAGTAACGATCACACAGCAAGATTCTGCATACCAAGACTCGGCGTATGTAAGGGCAACAGGGCCAAAGCAATCCAACTACTGTGAATAGTCTAGTAGACTACGCACAGATGCTCCCACTAATACCTCGTGACCTAAGGTTTTCATATGAAACATCCCGGGTTCAATTTAACATTCACATACCTATCTGCTTGCAAAGTACGAGGGAAGCTCCTCTCAGACTCCTCTCGACTCAGAGTGGTGCCCTCTAATCTCTCAAATCGCACCGATCCAACCTTACGAGCATTACCAGCGAGAATCTGCATAGCATCAAGAGTCAGGTTAGTTTAAGATCAACATATTTGTAACCTAAAAACAAGGTTCCAATACAGTAGTAATCACCCCAAACTTTTCTGGTGTTACAATGCGAATTAATAGCACCTCTAATCGATACTTCTGGAACTTCTCTTTCTCCTTCTCCCGGCGATCCCGATCATCCTGATTCTCACCCTGGTTCTCTCCATCACGCCTGTCACTATCTTCAGCATCTGCTTTTCGAAGTGTGATTTTGGTACTCTCACCAGTACGAGGAATATAGCCAAACGCCTCACACACAAAACCTGACACAGTCTCGTAGTGATTCGAACCCTGCCAACCATCATTTTGTCAGCTTGCAACAAATTTGTATATTATACGTGTTAAAACATGAATAAACCACAACCGCAACATCCACAATCACTGATAAACTCGCATCAATTTAACTAATAGCTTGCCTGCGGTAATTTGATCTCTAGAGCCTCTGTCAGGTCCTCAACTGACGTGTTGGCATCGACGTCAAAGACCCCATCGGCCCTCTGAACAACGTATCCGGTTTTCTTTCTTATCTCTTCCTGCATTCAAAATGCCAAGCACCGCCTGGTCAGCTCATAGTGGTGTAAAGCTATATAAACAAATATACAAGTTTCTGAATGAAAACTCTGCAGTGTTCTCTTAAACTGACAGCTCATGAAATGCTCTATGAGAATCCAAACAAATAGAAAAGAAATTCCCACAGCAAAGGATAAACGTTGAATAAACGAAATCACCAACCTTCGAATCATTCTCATCAAAAATTTCACCAACAATTTCTTCAACAACGTCTTCCAATGTCACAACCTGGTGAGCGTATCACGTAAATTGATTCCATTAGTATTCAAATATCAAGGAAAGCAGGGGGCTAATTATAAACCCTATTCTTACAGTTGAAATAGACTCCCTTGAAATTGCTCACAATAAAGACTAAAAAAATTCTATCAGATTAATTGTCATGTGCTTTTCAAATCTTACTCCGACAGTGCCACCATATTCATTGAGCACGATGGCCATGTGTACTTTACGTATCCTAAATTCCCTCAACAGATTCCACACTGACATAGAGTCTGCACAAACAGCTAAGATTTAGTTATTCAGGATCTGCACACATACATTATAAGCACGTCCCAACTAGTTGCATCAGAGTTAAATGAAATTTCCATGAATACATACGCAACCCCTGAATGACTACTCACCTGGAACGAAATAAGCTGGCCTATGAGCGATTCGTCCAACATTCATCCTCTGCAACAATTCCACCTACACCAAAGGAAATGCCAACAGTAAGTCTCAAAAGCAACATATATAGCAAGCCATTCCCTCAAAGACCAGGTCACAAAAACCACAATCTAAGTCTATATAGGGACAAAGGTAGTCCATTCCGCAACCAAATAGACTCAATAAAACTCAATCCTTGGATGCATTACCTGCTCCACGTAATCAAGCATATCCATAGCATATGCAATGCCAACTATGTTGTCAATGCGTCGTTCAAATACTGGGACCCTGCAGTTAATTACGCAACATATACAGAAAAATATTTTAAGTGAAACCGAAGCTAATCGGGCACGCAAAGACAACCTTGAGTTACAAAGAAAAGCAGGATAGTCATGGCATCTTGAGCATAAATGAGAGGTGGAAAAACATCATGAGCCTTAATGAGACTTTAGTAATACTGCTATCGAAAATCAATATAGTAAAGAGTAGTTGCTACCTTGAATACTGCTGTTTGACCCACAGATTGCGGAATTCTAGCAAAGTCGCAGCCGAATCAATGGCAACTACATCTACCAAAGGTGTCATAACTTCGCGGACATATGTATCTTTGATTTCAAGCACATTCTCGATCATATCCTGTATCATTACACCAAAATTCAATTACTTACTAAGCTCATTCAAGTTATTCCAACCCAGATGCGTTGCGTTTAAATATTCATCATTCATTTCCTGCATGACTACATCAGCATGTAGTCCCAATTGAATAATAATACAAGGTACATTTTCCTTTCAAAGAACGACTTTGACAGCTGCATGCTTAGATGTCCCAATAATGATTTCAGAAACGAGATTCTCCAGAAAAGTTCACATCCGAAGCAAAAAATGTCAATGATGGAGATTATACCTGTTCCTCCTCTTCTATAGCTCCACTAAGTTCAGCTCCTCGCAGCATAAGTTTAAGTTCCTCTTCACTCACGAAAGGCTCTCTGTAAAATCAAATAAACAGAATCAGCTGTTGCATCTGCCCTCAGCTTGAACACTAACAACTGGAAAATATGGAAAGTATTCCACCAATAACGCGTCTACGTGAGTAACCAAGTCCAGGTAAGACTAACAAGAAAACAGACAAATCTGCAAGACTTGATTGTAGGAGAAAGAAAACCAAAAACTAAACAAATAAATAACGGCTAACCTAGATTTAATTACAATTTAAACTAAAAACGGTAATAACAATGAACCAAGAGGTATTACACTCACCCACTGCTCTTTAAACCCAAAAGCTTCAATAGGCTTGTAGACATTGTGGTCACAACACGTCCTACTGGATACAGAATTACTGAAAGCCAAGCCACAGGTCTCACCTACAGCGAAAAATGTTTATCTCAGTACTGAAGTAAGCTGCTTGACAAGAATTCAAGACATAAGAGTGGCGAGTAAATCATGAAACAGATTGAAATGGCATGCAACATATCTAAATCAAATTGAAACTCAAACATGAACAGCAGTAACTCGAAGACCAATTACCACTATACGTGCAACTTCTGTAGCGTTGTGCACAGCGATACTCTTGGGAGCAATCTCTGTCACTAAAAGAAGAACAACCTGCACAAGTCAGTTCAAACGAGCATGAGAAGGCATTCACTCATGACAGTTCGGAACTTAAGGATTGAGCTCTTTTCAATCATGATCAAATATCACCCACCGTCATGACACCTGTGGCAGCTGTAACTCCAGCTTCTCCAAATAAGGTTGTTGCTGCTTCAGTCACCAATGCTGTTGCTGCAATGTTGACAACCCTGTTCAAAAGAAAAAAATCATATAAGTACCGATAAGACTGATCATACAAACGGATCCAGATTTCGAGCTCCAGTCTACACCCAACTTCACACCTTTCACAGTTCTGTGTAGCACTAACCATAATAGTTGGGACATGATAATTGTACACGTTTTATGGAAAAATGTATACTACTCGTCCACGCATAATTCTACGACTAAGAATCTGTATTGATGGATTGTGGACAAGACAGTAAATCACAAGAACGCAAAATTAAACAATATGAAGGAGCCAGTACGTTGTGCCAATTAAAATGGTGGTCAAGAAGCGAGTAACATCTTGACGTAGCACTTGGAAGACCCCACCTTCGCCTTCCTTCTCTGCAAGCTCACGAACCTAATACACTCCATCCAACAGAATTGAACAGTGAGTATGATTGTATGATACATCAGAAGCGTATTAGAGCCCATCCTATGCATACACGGACTACCATGTCTGCTGGTGTAAATAAATGCATTTCTTATACACTTCAATTACACAATAACTGCGGATTGCATGACAACATAATTCAGAGGCAGTAAGCTACACATCCGAAATACCGTAGACTCAATCTAAAACAGAAATCACAAATACGAGCATCTTGGATGATGCTTGTCAAGCTGTAGATTAACATATCCAACAAAACTACAAAGATCCATAAGACATTTAAAGTAAATACTTCATACCTTCCATGGCCAAAGTGTAGTGATAGAAGTCTCCGCCATAGAAAAAAACGCAGACAGGGAGAGCAACAGAGAGAGAAACAGCCCTTGATCCCTCAGCACCTCCAGAACCTGTTGTGTCTTGGGCCACATAGCTTTCAACGTCCCAGCCACGGATAATTTCATGTTCCCGATAAAAGGTGGCGCCAGCACCCCTGAGCCATCTCCACCTGCATAGGCTGGCCTACTACCTGACAAAAATTCCCAGTATGCCATCAGCTGAGTGACAATATGATAGTGACACCACTTTCCAAACAAGCTAAGCAATGCGAAATCCAGATTGCATAATAGAGAGACAAATATGAAGATGTTTGCGATGGTGCAATTCCACAGTGCTCTTCACTGCAAAAGAATGCCAGCTTCGCATTGTATAGAAACTGAAAAACACGAATAGGTACAAGTATGAAGGCAACACAAATCTACAGAACTTGAAAAAAAACCTTCACAATCATATCAGGCCATTGATTGGTTACTTCGAACAAAACACTTTAGCACTTTGTTTCAGCAGAAACAGCAAATATGTCATCTTCAGTAAGAAGCTAGAAATGTGGGAGAAGATGCTTAATCATACCGCCTGCCCACAGAGCTAAGCACACAGTCGCAGTCCAAAACAACAGCGTCCTTCCAGTTTTTCTTCCAGCCCCATTCGAATATAGTAAACTTTTTTTTGCATTTCTTTGTACATTCTCTAAGTTGCCACGTGCTAGTCCCTCAGCCACCCTTGCAAAAACCTGTCATTTTCTGACATGAGATTATAATACTGTAGCGTTCACTTTCGTTAATTCAAATCAAAACTAATTATGAAATTCTAAACCAACTGAAATTGCATACAATGCCCCAGAGATACGCAAGTAACTTCAATGTCGCACAAACCAAGGTGCATGGCAGCCATGGTCTACACCTAAACATCCACATTGATGAAAGTGAAGAGTGTAAAAATAAATAAATAAATAAATAAACAATGCTTATCTAGGTTTATACAAATCTAACGATAACAGTCTGCACACACGAACGTTTCCAACTTCAATTCTAAGAACAGATTCTCTACTGTTAAATACAGCATCTTGCTCATGTTGCAAAGTATCCGAGGTAGCTGCTAGTTCAACATTTACACAAATAAATCTGCTATTTCCTGCTTTGAGATGTTAGACACAGTGGTCATCTTTCGATACACGAACCACGACTTACGTCGTTAAAAGCCACGTCTACTACGTGAGCAGCCAAAACTCAACAAAGATCTGACGTGGTTGCACTTTGCGGCACACACCTTTTGTACAAGAAATTGATCACCAGCCGAATGAGCAAAGTAGACGTTGTGAAGATGCCTAATAAACGCAGGTATATTCGTCTGAGACAACTTCATCAAATGATTCGCATAAGAAATTCCAGCTGGTCCAGCCTCAGGTATGGCGTAACCTTGGCTTGCGAACCAATGCAGCTCTTTTGCCAACCTTCTCACTCGCACCAACTCGGCTTTTCTAAAAATATCATCTGCATAACGGGCCAATTTTGCAAATCAAAACTAACTCCAGAACTTTACCTATGGTCATGAGATTCCATGATCCCGTTACCTTTTACTGCTAGATCCGAAATGCTAAGCAAAATGCACAACCTGTTGGGGGCATGAAAAAATTTAACTCACACGCAGGATGAGAGGAATTTATGACAATCGCTTCCATCGTTTCGTAGACCATCTTGCTGTCCACTAAAAACTTCAGGTATTCTTCCGCAGAAGACACAGATTTGTAAACATGTGAGTTTCCCTGCTCCTCGATGTGCAACCTCATGGCCTGAAAACGTAGTTCTTCCACAAAGTCCTTGAATTCACTTGAATGTCGGAACATTGGGTTTCCCACTGCAGATGACCTATCTCTTGCGGTCAAATTACTAAAGGTGGAGCTCAGAGAAATCCTGGAGGCATTCACTACAAACCCTAATCCTTTCCCCAACATGCCGCAGCCTCGAAATCCCACTTTTTCATTGGAAGAGCTGGACCGCACATGGACCCGACTATGAGATGTGATCGAACCATTCTGACACAAACGCCTCTCACTTGGTGTCGACGCCACGGAAAATGTCCCTCTGTGCTTAAGAGCTGGTGCCAGCTCCCCCACCAATGTGGCCATCATCTAAGGAGGAGACAAACAACCGAGAAAACAAACGGGACTGAAGCGTGAGAGATCTGCCCACGGTATCCACCAAGAGAACGAATCCTATGATGACTTCCAGTAAACCAGCACACAATGCTTCAAGTGATGCATAATATTGAGTTTAACACTGAGAAGCATGCTTCAATTGAAGTATGTCTCAGACCCCGCTGATGGTAAGGGCAGCCTAATCAGATGATAATGTCCTTGAGCCCAAATTCAGCAGGACGATTCGCTGATTCTTGACAACTCACGGCATGAATTCCACATTTCCATCATTATTACAATCCCGAGAGAATAGAACAAGTAAGTCGCATGTGCATTAAGGGCATACCCAACGGAACCGCGCATATTCCAGATTCACTAAATTACCCTACTCGAGAACCCTAAAAATATTTCCAAACATCCCTGTATCGACCTCGGACCTCAAATCCAGCACCAGGAAGATCCTCGCCAGTCCGCGGATCAATCTTACACCGACACTTTCTCCAAATGCTGCCTCAACAAAAGTTTTATTTCATTCCTCACTAACCCATAAACTAGGCAGTCTAAACAACCTACCCTACACCAGCACCCTACACCAGCAATTCCAAGTGAGTATGAGAGAGTGAGAGAGAGAGAGAGAGAGAGAGGGAGGAAAAGAGAGGGAGAGACCCCAGTACCTAGTCGTGGGGCGCAAATCTTCGCGCAGACACTCGGAACTCCCCTATATGATCAAAACGCCATGTAGCAACGCTGTGACGCAACCCACAATCAGAACATCTGGGGCGGATGAGGGAAATGCAAAAGGGGGGGGTCACTGGGCCCGCCAATTCCAACCCATCTCCTGCAATCTAGCGCAACGTCGAATAGAATGGGTGGACGCGAAGCCGATGAATCTGCCTCACAGAACCGTGAACCCGTTCCCAAAGTTCTCGGCATCCAGCCAGAGGGAGAGGAGGATCCTCCGCCACTACAAATATCCTTCGCCTACGCAACCCCGGGAGGCTCGTCACGAGCGAGACGATATTAATCGCAATGGAAACAGTCAAACTGCTACAGAGCAAGCAACCCCGTGGCCAGTGAGGGCGAACAGAATCAGAGAACGAAACAAGCTTCCCAGACATTGCAAACATGGATACGAGGGGCGCTTACCCAGGCGTGAAGGTCTGGCACGCAATCGAGAGCTGCACTCAACCTGCAACAGCAATTCGGCGATGCTTACAAAACCGCTTCGAAGGGGCGAGAGAGAGAGATTCTTCACAGGCTGCGAGGGTTGCTTCCCAGCTGATCTGGAGGGACCAAGAACAATTCCAACTCTTGGGCTCTCAAGATTTTGGTTGCTTGGAATGAAGGCCGCGTTGGCGATGAAGATTACAACCGAATTGCAGGGAGGAGCTCCCCACCCTCCTTGTTGCTTGGTTGGCCACGTCAACATCCAAGTAAACAAGTCTGTTTCGCTGTGTGGTTTTTGCCACGTCAGATATTGCTATGCCAGATGTTGCGTCGATTTTCACATTCCATTTTCGGTTTTTCTTGTTTGATGGCTCGTTGACCATGTTGTACTGTGCTGGACGATGACACTAGCCAATACGGTCATGTATATTCTTAAAAGAAATGTGGTGTGTATATGCATATGTTTATATGTATTTATATGTATGTATGTGTGTAAATGAATTAATGGGTATGGTGTGAGGATGTTCTAAGTTGTAGGTGGTTATGGTGATGTATTCTTTTATGGGAAACAATTGGATAGAGGGATGTTAAAAAAAAAACTACAAATATTAATTGTATAGTCAAAAATAAAATAAATTTAAACTTCAGATATTCATATTTGTACAAGCATTTGATTAAAGATATTTAGAAAGAATATTTTAGAAGTAAGTTTGGACTTAAATATATTCAAAGGATTTTTTAAAACTATCACAAAAATACAATTTTAATTATAAATTAATTCATTAGGTCTATAAAAAATATTTTATTTAATTGTGATATTTTGTTTTAGAGTTTGTTATACAAATATTTTGAAAGGTGTTGAATGGTTGAAGTTCTTTTTGTTATATACACTTTTTAAATAATCTTAATTCATATAATTCATAATAATCACGTAACCTCCAAATTTTCTTGTATCTTTATAATTAGCTTTTTAGAACATTACATTCTTTTTACATTATATGTAATAGGACAGGCCTTGACGTGTCCTTCTTAAAAAGAAAAAGGAATGTAAAGTAAAAGTAAAAGGCGATAAGATTTAGCCTCGGGAAATCGGCGGTGGTTGATCGTTTGGAGCATTGCATGAGATTTTGAAGAGCGTGCGCGGAGGACGTCAGAGATCGAGCACAGTGCTGTAATGGTGCTTGTTGTATGCTGAGCTATGAGACTTCGAGAGAGTTTTGAGGTTTCCGGGTTCGTATCCCTCTGGGAACCTCAATAAGGAGATTGAGAGGGGTTAGCCCCAGAGCTCGCAAGCATTACGGCGGTTGCTTACCCTCCTCTGTGTTTGTAGAGTGTTACACAATTGGAATTGCTTGAAACGTTGCAAATGTAGATCAGGCTTTCCCGGGCGATGCTTTATTTCGACAGTGATATTTCTTTGCGAGTGTTTAGAGATCTGCTGGGCCAATATGAAAATCATGAGAACGGGAAATTGTCACGATAGCCCTGTTCTGACCATCAATCGAGCTTACTTCTGTTGGCGGGAGCTGCCGTTCGTCACCAGTCATGCACAGCTTTCAACCTTGCCTATAATTGACGAAAATCGGAATGATGCTTGTCGGAGACGCGCTTAAAATATCCACTAGAAATGAGCTACTCGTCAGATTCTCCAGCTTTATTCATTTCATGGGCTTGAATGCAGCACAACTCAATCCAGGTTTCGAAGGGAGTCGAGCGATATCTTGGTGAGTTTATCAAGAGTTTTTCGAGGCTTGTGGTGCAGTAAAAATAGCATCTGAAGTTTTTAGAAACTACTGTTGATTGAGCTCAGAGTGCCAAATTCACCGCTTCTAGTATGCAATGGGAAGCCTGCGATGATGCAAAAGCAGTCTTACTTCGTTCTAAAGCAATCGAATGCAGCCATAGATACTTATGAGATTGCTTTTAGTGGAATACATATTTTGGAAACCAGTCGATTGTTGTGAGTCATTTCAAAATTTATTCGCGCACTTGTCGATATTGATTATCATGGAGCGTTCAACCAGCGTGTCCATCGATATACTGGTATTGAAGCACTTGAAAATATTATCATCTGCTGTCTAGTGCTGTGGGTTAGCTTCGTTTATGCACAACCAACAAAATGGCAAGAAGGAAGCGCACACCGGCTTGTTCTGCACCGAAGGTCCACTGTCACATCAGGCATCGAAGGAATTGGCCAGTGTACCTTTGGATACCCAACCTCTGCAGTATTCACGTCACACCTAATCCCTTTGCTTTGTTGGTTGATGAAACAGTATTCAGCAGAGTTTTGCATAACTTCTTAGCATTTCTTGACCTGCGAAAGGACAATAGTTATCAAAATAAGCTTGCAAGGAGTTTGTTCTAATTTAAGTAACAGCCTGCAGCTTATATAAGGATTGCAGCATGTGCAAAGGCCTTTTCAGTGGCCTTCACAAACAAAAAGTTGTTCACAGTACTTTATATGGTTAGGTAAGCAAACACTCTCTTCTGACCTAGAACGCAATAGAATCTTCTGTTTTTAATGGTGACAAATGGCTGCTGAGAGGAATGTGTGTGAGACTTCATTTTTAAGACTACGTTACTGAATAGCTTTTGTGGCTTTGGGAGCACGTCTCCTAACCCTCTTGGTACATACTTGTTTATATACTTATCTTGTTTCAAAATCTGATGGCTATTCAATAACGGAATTCAACATGCAGTCCCAATCATCAGTACCTTGAGGCGATTGGCTTGTTACATATGACATAACTTCAGAAAGAGTCGAGGGAGTCTACATTTTATTGACTGTGGTACTTCTTGTGCACCATGTGGATGGTTACAGCTTTGGGACAAATGAACTCGGAAGATGTATTGCCAACCTAATGGACTGCCGTAAGTTCAGACCAAATGCGCAATTAAATTACCAACGATGCCAAATTTCTTTCCACGATTCTCATTTACAAAGATGGCATTGAGTGACACAAAATTCGTTCGGAGTGAATTACACTTTATGAATTTGACAGTTGGGCAACATCTGTTGTCTAAATTGTAAATGTGGGTGTGTACATTGGGTTGGGTTCAGCTTCGACTTTTGGAGACGTATTGGTCCATGTTTCTTCAAGGTATCCACACTCGTGCCTATCTTGAATTGCTCTCTTGCCTTGTGACTTCGCACAGTTTACAGTATGTCAGCTTTTTTACATCTCAACAGAAATCATGCTGACTGTGTTAAATGAATGTATCTTTATTTTGGAAATAAAGTTTCATTGCTCTTAACCCATTCCGGACGATGCTTCCATTGGTGTGAGCAGAGTCAGCAACACAGCGATCTTGCTTGTCCTCTCACACCTTTACAGGTGAGCATACGCCACCATGACGAGAGTTTGGAAACACATTTGGAACGTCAAAATATTCGAGAATTCAATTCCTGCATGAGTCGAGTTTGAGTGTAGCGAGCGCATTCTGTTTTTGAAATGCATATTTTGCTGTGAGACTGAAGCAGCAACTAACTTGCCTGTTTGATCTAACTGCAGAAGGGACTACTCAATTTTTCTTCTCCTTCTGGAACTTGATATTGTTAGCCATTGGTTCAGGATTTACTGGTTCGTTTCATTCACACTTTGTACATTCGCGTTCTGAACGCAGAAACTATTGTCCAAAATCATAGAGTTACTTCCCTAACTAGATAATGGTAACCAAGGAACGTACGCAGTATTAAAACTTCAAACTGCAACTTGCTGCTCCTATGTTGTGTTGTCTTTGAATTAGTTTGGAATGTAAAGTATCCTTGCCAATCTTTCTCATGTTTTGATTTGTTACCAAATCTAGTCCTTGGCTCTTATTAGGACTGCCACGCTGAATTATTCTTAATGTTGTTTTATATACAGTGACGTTTTTAGCAGGAGGTGCCACTGTCACCACTTGAAGTATTTCCATAATTCTCTCCATGGTCACCCTCTTTTCCGGCTATTTTGTTCATTAAGTCAGGAAGTAAGTGTTCTGATCGTTTTGTGGATACTCTCTCTCTCTCTCTCTCTCTCTCTAGCTCGTGATCAATCTCATACATGCCAATAGGGTTGTACATGAGTAATGTAATGATCGAATGCAGGTCATGTACATGACGCTCTACCTGGTGTCTTTTGATTGGATGGAGGTACATAAGCTTAACCTTTTGTTGCTTTTTGGCCTCAATTGATTCGGTCTGAATAAATTACCAATTCCGTACTACAGAAGAAAGACGTTTGGTTTATTTCTTTTCTTCACGTCGGCATGTATGCTTTCAGCACGGGCTGCCAGTCAAACTTAGCGTAAGGAGTATGAGCAGATTAAGGCATCCAAAACATTTTAAGACATTGGTTATGGCTGCTCCAGGATTCGTTTTGAGGCAATTCACAACCCTTACTGAGGTATCACTGATGTAATTGGAAATAAAATATTTCGTGGTATTGCCATTGCTTGTCAAATTGATTGAAACCTGTGAATGTAAGTATTTGAAAAAGTATGCATCTGTTCTGGCTTCTTCCAGATTTGGCTTGCATTGGAGATGTGTGTAAAGTTAGACCATGAAAGGTTCTGCCCCAAGGCAGTGTGCACCAAGGAACAACCTGTCCACTGTCCCGACGAGACATCTAAGCCAATTTTAAGAAGGCGCTCGAGAAGTGTTCCTCGAAGGCCAAATAGATCCAAAAGCAGGCTCCATTTTGGTAAGGTCCATATTTTGCATTGTATAATTACTAGAAGATTTTGACGTTAAGTGAAATATCTTGTCACGTCCTCTAGCAAGGGAGATGTGTAGATCGCTTGATTTCTGATGTTTCTTCTATATTTTATTTCTGTGCAGATCATCACCACCGTGAGCACTACTGAGAAGAGCGCACTAAATGGTCATGAAGGAAAAATTAAAAATGGCTTGCTGATCTTTGCAATTCTATTCTCATGCCGTAGTTGAGCGTACCAGTTTTGCGCACAAATCTGGTTCGAAATACATGATGCAGATGAAAATTCATGAATGTATTGGCACGAAGTCAGAGACTTAGCAATTTGTTGACAAATTTATTACTCACTGTTTCCACCCTCAAATCTTGGTTCACATATATCCTGGCTCTCTGTGTAGTGGACTGTCCGTGAAGCTAATTTAGGTTTGGACAATGTACATTGTAGTTATTTCTTAACTAGGTATTTTAACCTTGCCTTTGAAAGGCAAAGATTTATTCATAACCTTAATGATTGTTACCAGACCATCGATGTGCCATTAAAGTGAACCGCCTGTGCCATTAAGCCTGTGCAGTGGCGGCATGTCCATTCTACACAGATCGAAGGTAATGCAATAAGATTTTGCTTATTAGTATTAGATTCTGAATGGTTGTGATTGATTGAACCTCTCCTTGAGCTCATGAAACAGTCTCACCCAAAAGTAAATGATCTCCTCGATCGGCGATTCTGTGACAACTTCCTCACAAGAGGGATTGATTGCAGGATCTAGCAAATCATGTGCAGCTGGTGACAAATTCCAATGACTTTCCTCTCGCTCAGCTGCTTCAGCTTTTACTGAAGTTTGGCCCCATGATCTGGAATGCAGCCAGTGAATCCAAATATTAGCACTAGACATATAAATCTAGGGTGATTGGTTGCAGACTTGGAAATGCTTTCAATCCTCTACTTTTCAGCACCCTATACGTCATGGCTGTAACAACCTTGAAGGAGCCACTGTTGTACTAGTGGTTGACGGTTCGAGGTGTACTTCACCAAATCCACAACGAGTAAGGACATCAGAATGTCAAACAGTGAAAATAATTTTCGAGAACTTCGTGGTACCATAACAGCACTAATTGAGACATTATGGTCTTGTCATTTACGATAGCCACTTCGAAGGTACATGACACAGACCGGCAAGCAGCAAAAATAAGGATCACATAATTTGACTTGTCGCCGACATAGTACATTGTTGAGTTAGTTCGGATCCAGACAAGCTTCAAGAACATCAGGGACAGAACTAAGTGGTGTGGAGTTCCTGTGATGGTTTAGGTTTTGTATTATTGTTACGCAATGGACAACGTCTACAACATCTGTGATATTCAAGCTTGTTACAATTGAGGAAATTCTTGAAATCAATCATATTTTGAGGACTTGAGGTGGTTTGAAGACGCTGGCGGATGTCAAACAAACCTCGAATGAAAAACATTCTAGAGACAAATACCTCGAGCGTCAAAAACCTCGCTTCATGTATCCGCTGTTGAGTGTCGCATCCCTCACACCATTGTGGCCGGCGCTCATGAAGGAGCTTGAGCCTTTGTTGCTGGGGGTGCCGAGCGCATCGCCAATCTTAGGAGCCTGGCCAATTTTCGTCCGTGGTGGCGCCCTTCCTCCCCCAAACGCATTCAGGGGATAGTAACCACACGGATTGAGATGATTGGTACCAGCATAGTTACGGCTTACAGCTTGACGATTTTTCTGCATGAAATTTGTGGTGCTTCCTTTTCCGACGTTGTCTCTTGCTGAAAATTCAACACACGCGCAGTACAATTTCAACATGGTTGCCATGAAAAACATCTGACCTTAGAAAACCAAAAACTACTTACGAAAGTGGTCGCCATTATAAACGATCCATCATCGAAGTTGACATTTCTCACACTTTTGTAAACAATCCTGTACGACAGCAATTCATCAAAGGTAACGATCTCTCGCAACCTGCATTGCTAATTGTGTACAAAATTCGGCTGTATGCAATGGCGGGGAACTCCACAGGTTGCGAAATGTGCTTACTCACATCCCGCCGGTTACCTGGATTATATGAGAGAGACAAGGGCCCGTCTTCAGAACTCGTAGGTTGGGTAAAATATTTGCAGAAATCGCCCTTCTCCGTGGATTTTGAACCTCTCATGGACGTTTTCATAGTAATTGTATCCAGTTTTCGATATTGCTGTCGCATGCATATCAAACAGGCCTCATTCACGAGTTCTCCACGACTAGTAAACTAATCCAACTCATCCGTTTTAGGCTCTCCACAAAAGCTCGCCACACACAAATCTGAAGTCACAAATTCTGAAATTCACGACACACATTTTTCGAGAGGATGGTACTGTGATGAAGACTGAATTTGGAAACGGGGCTATGCGGCGAGGGACTCTCAGCAGTTTTAGCGGTTACACTTCCTACCCAGTATAGCCCAGTGAAACATAATAAAAACAACAACAATAACAGTCTGTTCTGTTTCTAATGCTCCTGGATGAAGATGCTGTTTCGAAAATTGATTTCTATTACAAAAAGCGACTTATGGTACTTCATGATCGTGAGCGGCATTTTGTCCACTTCACGTCAACGCTTCGCAGAAAAAATATTCGACTCTTGAATTAGTATAAATGCTTGAACAGAGATGGAGAATTTGTCACGCACAAACGAATGGAATTTGCGGTTCACCTAGTCCAAAACTATCGTAAGAAATGCGCGACTTGTCACATAATAAAAAGGACCACCACCATCACCACAGTCACAGATAAGTTGAGTGACTTTAGAAACATTGCAAGATTGATTAAATATGTAGTTCTAGGATTTCATATGAGGAGAAGGATGAAAGATTCATATAATGTAAGTAATGCAATCTTGTATATTAAGTATTAGGTGTAAAGATGTGCATGAAGTTCGGTAGGACAAGACACTCCTTGCATTAGAAAGATGGATGTCTATTTGTTGAAGAGATTGGGATTTTATGAAAAATTTCTATATTATTGCTACACACGTAATCTATTGACAAGTAGCTAGTCTATAGATAAGCTCTAGTAGCATTATGTGGTTGAATTTTAATTTCTTGGAAAATAATAAATTATATTACACTTATTCAAATCATATTGGTGGCTTAGATGGCAATCTAACTATTAAGGTAGATAGGAGGTTTTTTTTTAAAGTGATAAAACTTATTCTAATTCTTACTAAGCACTTTACAATCTAAACTTTAAAATAAAAAACAAATATATACCATCAGCAAGCACAAATTCTAAAGTCTTATTATTTAATAAATTAATTTGTGTAGGGATTTTAAGTTAGTTTGATGAAATCATTTAGAATTTATTATACTTTTGTTGGAAGATGGATATATAATATTATTTTGATTCTTTAATGAGTTACGTATATTACATAAATAGAAAAAAAAAAAAAATTACCTACTTGATAACAATATGCTATAAAAAGTATATATTTTAATTGAATATATATTTAATAGATGTGGTATGCATTGCAAACTACGATTTAGACTGGATACATCAATAATAACTCTTTTCGTTAACACAGAGGGGACTGTAAGTGACTCAAATATTAACTCGGCACCCAGCTTCCTCCTAATAAGAAACTGAATACAGGCCTCACAATCAAGGGTCCTGATAACAGCAAAAGAATTTTTCACTTACGAGCATCTGAATGGACTGATAACTGTTAGCATGGCAATCAGTCTCCACTTGTTTACCCATCAGTCAGTCATTGGAAAATTGCTTGCGTACATTCCTGAATTCCCAGCACCAAGACAACAGCTCCTGGAATTGTTTCATCCTTGCCATCACAGGCTACTTTGTGCTCCAGCTCAAGTCCTCGCGTTCCAGACCTTCTTCGTTGGGTGTTTCACTAAATACCCATTCACCGTTATTCTCATGATCTTCAGAAGAATTCCAAGTATCAAGCTCCTGTCCTTCCCGCCCGTCCTGGATAGTTCCCTGAGGGGGTTGTGGTATGCTTTGAGGTCTTGATTCAGGTGCTGGTCTCATTGCGTCACCCACCAAGTAGAATAAACCACAGAGGAATGCTCCACCTGCATGAATGACCACGTTCTAATAAAATTCTTATCCCCCTAAGTGCGAAAAGGTAATGACCGAGTGGAGAGGCAACGCCTAACAGAAAGACGTGAGCGGAGAGTCAAAAACAATATTTTAAGCTTCAAACTGGACAGAACTTCGCGATACCCATATAACTCCTAGCAGGACGTAGAAATATTTGTAAAACTTGGATAATTTTATATTTTCAAAATGCGAACCCAAAATTGGATTCAAAGACCACAAATTCCTCAGGGAAGAATGAAATGAGGATGACTGGATGATCGACCAATCACCCCAATCGAGCGCAAGTTTAACCTTCCACGAGTTACATGGATCTCACAAAGCTCCAGGGCTTGAATAAGTTGAGTGTACCAAGTATATTTAGAGGAATCCGCAGAATGCATTGCTCACATTATAAACAGGATAATCATCTGATCGAATTACCCGGAGACGGACCCAGAATTGTAATCCATGATAGAAGTAGCTGGTACACATGGCACATACTTACCAAAAGCGTTTGTGAGGAATCTGGGTCTAGGTCTCACCACATGCATGCCCTATCACATACACACTATACAACCAGATTAATATCCATAACAATAACCAGGAAATTACAATACGACATCGTCTTCGTAATGCGAAAATGAACAAGTAGGTTTAGTATCGATGGAAGAACAAAATGCAGGTAACCAGAATACAAGAATAGACCATGTTCCGTTTCTCGAGATAACATGAAAAGTTAACTCCATTATTGCTGGAGATAGGTATAAAGCTCCTAACAAATGTAGAGCAATTAAACGTACACCAAGCAATTGTCTCAACGAAATAAGTAGAATATAGAGTAAAGATGTCAACTGGTCCTTGCTAAGCTATCCATCATACATTTGATGTTCTGACAATCCTGAATACGATGGATTCAAAACTACGGGTATGAATGGAAATCAGTCTACCTGTTCTGTTAATATTAATTCAGCTTTCGTGACAACTTTGCTGCGAAGATATACAGGAATTTCGCTTAGAGCTCCTACAAGCGCTCCTGCCATCATTGGGTTCATGATGTCGTCCACTCCTGCTCTAGTTCAACGAATTAGAATTCCCTGATTTGAGAATACCGCAATAAAGTAATGCGAAATCAACAGGGAAGTATGCATCCACTATTGAAACATGATAATAACTTGATAAACCAGAAATTGTAATCATTGGTGAAAGATATTGGAAAAGACAATCACCTCGTACTCGACGAAATGAACACACCGCACCTTGATATACCCCTAAAGCAGATCCAAATGCGACGCCACCTACAATAGTTGCTCCTACTACTGCTTGAACTGCTGCAGGAAACCTATGTACAACATATGCAAAATGAACTATGTTTCACGAAATAGGAGGTTGATAAACCCGCACGGAGATGAAAAAACAAATTCAAAGTGTTAACTGTAGAACACTGCAAAACCTATCAAGAATTAATTGAACAAGATAATTTTTAATCTCTAAACCCTTACAACATAGGCACTAAATACTAAATTCTCCAAGGATCCTAACCCCTTCCACATGAAAAGAAGGTTAACTGACCTAATCTGCAGCTGAGTAGCCCGTGCCATGCCACTCACACCAGACATGGTGGCTCCAAGGATAGTGCCACTCACGAACCCATTTGCAGCTTTAGAGAAGCAGCTTTGCGTTGCGTAATTGTGTCCTACAGAAATTCTCTCCGGCCTTTGAGACTGTCCGAAATCTTGTCGAAACTCCGATGGGTCCGGTCCCCTCTCCCCTTGCCTCTCATCCATTAAGGAACCTCGGAATCTAAAAACCTATAAATGCGCATTCAGATATAATACTTTTTATGAGACGGCAAGTCTATCGACCAGAACACACCACGACGAGTCGAATTGAATCGATCAACAATCAATGAACAAAGAAAGCTTCAGAATCAACAAACAAAAATCACAAGGACCAAAAAAAAAGTTACTCTTACAGGCAATGCGAATTTCCGTTCCCTGATGGCGCTAGACCACCGCTCAAGCCTAATAGAAGAAATTCTGTGATGAGACGATGTAATTCTGCAAACTGGATCCAAAGCACGGATCAATTCCTGGTTGGGTCGGAGCTTTCCATTCTGATAGCCATGAACAACACAAACACTTCCACAACCTCGCTATGCGCAGAATCAACACCAAAAGCAGCAAGGGCGATAACAAAAATCCAACCTCGACCCAGAATTCAGCACCTGCACAATGCACAGCGGCACTTGGCAAAAATCGAGCTTGAAAAGTGATCGAAATGCAGGAATCGATCGGTCGGAGCTCAACTGTAGCAGGCCAAAGCTCCGACCTCTCTTTGTATCGTTCCTATGACCGTGTCGGAGAAAATCCTTATGCCGTGACCTGAAGACTTCCACGGTGACAGGAATCGAAGATCGAATTAAGACCAATATACCGTTGGCAAGCTTTTGTGGAACAAACCAATTGGCTTATGACAAATATTTTGTCTTTTTAGCGAGTATGATTGCTAGAGATTTTGGTTGTAAGTGAAGTGGTTTTGATATTTTGAGTGGTTTTAGTACTTTGAGAAGTGAAAATGTGGATTACTGGTTGAATATGATGATACAAGAATAAAATGCTCTTTGCTTGAAATCCAAAGAAATTTGCAAATGGCTCTTTTATTCTTATTTATTTATAAAATGATATAGACTAATAAGATTTGGGCCTTGCAATAAAAAAATGTGGTGTGCTTGTATATACTTTACAATTTTGACAACTATCAATTAATATTGAATAGTATAATATTCTACTTATCAACTACCTCATTTAGAAATTACAACATTACATGAATAAATTGCTATTAAATTTACTTAATCCTCAAATTTACATATTAAATCATGAAATTGACTTCATTAGAAAATATAACAAATAAATTTTTAAGTTTTATTTTTAAAATTATTCAATTTTATTTCAACATTTTTATTAACCTATTATAACATTTTATACTTATAAAAATATATAATCAAAAGTGGAAGATATATAGACTAAACTTATATGATTTAAACATTTTACAACTCAAAAAAAGATTTAATGTTGGCATAAATGTTTATATTTGTATCACAGAGAATCTAAATATAATACTTAACACTACTTAAAAAAATATTATAACTATAAAACAAAGATCACATTATATATATATATATATATATATATATATATATTTTAGGAAATAAGATTATCCAACCTCAAAAGAAATTGAATCTTTAGATTCTTATATAACATCATCTTATAATGGTCATATAAATCCACTTTATATTGCCATTTAAATCCACTTTATATTGCCATTTAAATCCTCTTCTTATATTATAGTAGAAGTTTGTTTAGAATTTAAATATTATATACTTTCTTCCATTGTCTTATTATATTCTAAAATATATCTATATATATATATATATATATATATATATATTTAGTAATTTTTAAAATAAATATTAAAAAATATCTTTAAAAAATATTAAATAGAAACAAGTAAAAATTATGGATGGTTGATTCTTATTATTTGGACATAATATACATTAAATCCTAACAATAAAATTAATTATGTAAGATTATAAAAGTATAGTATTATTTAATATTAATAATTTTTTAATTAATCTTATAATATAAAATTATTATTTTTAAAAATATAATATTTGGATATATTTGATATCTTATAAATTTAATTTTTTCTTTTTTTATCTAAAAAAATACCAAAAAAATAAATATTTTAAAAATCTATATAAAAACCATTAGAAATTTTGGATAAAATTTATTTCCTATAAGTTTTTTATGATAAGCTTTTTTTTTTAAAAGATAGCTAATTTATATTGCGTTATATTGTAAATTGATCAAGCTAGTAGTTAAGCTCTTTCTTGAAGGTCAATAGCATCCAAAAAAAGATTAAAAAAAAAATATAGATCATTATAAATATATATAAAAATTTGTAAACTTAAAAAGTTAATTATTATATAGTATTATCTTTTATTTTTGATGTTTAAGTTTATTGACCAATTAAATAAAAATAAGATCTAAATTAAAATATATAATTTAATATGTATAGAAATAGAAGATAAGAAGAAGATTAAATTTTAAAGTAATTATATATATTTTGAGTATAATATTAAGTCTTTTGATCTTACAAAGTTTATATGATTTTTCTTTTATTTAAATTTTGTGATTTGTTTTTATAAAAGAATATGTGATTAGAGTTAAAAAAAAATTGAAAATTTTGTGATTTTTAATAATATTATAGATATAGATCTTTATTTATTTTAAAATAAAAATAATATTTTTTTTATGATGATAATATTTGATTTATTTCTATTTTTAAAAGATTAATGGCTTCTTATTTAAAATTCAAAGTTTATATGTTAATTTGATCAAAAGAATATTGATAGTTATAATATATAATGTTACAATCATATTATTAGGAGAATAATAAGTAACTTTATTAAATAAATAGTTAGTTTTTTTAACATATTTAATTACCACCATTATATAAAAAGCCATAAAATTATAGTATTATATTGTGGATTAAGTAAAAACTAAGCAAGTCATATAACAAATCTTTGATTTTAATTAGTAATATAATCATATTTTTAAATAATATAATTTATATGTAATAGATTTATATCATTGCATATGAATCAAAACTTATAATTTTTGAATATATTCTTATATATTAAAAAATAATTTAATTATAAAACTTTAGAATTTAAAAAAAAACTTATATTTACAAAAAAAAAATTCATTTACAAAAGACTATATAGACATCAATGTGGATTATATATAAGAGCAAGAAGTCCTATACAATTATATTATATTTATAGATAATTGTATGCATAGGTACATAAGCCATATATGAGAATAATATATTGTCAAAGCCATCCATATTTATTTAAAAAAATAGAAATAAGTAGAATTACATAGAAATAAATAAAAATAGATTAAATTGATAATATCTTGTTTCAAAATTTCTTAGAAGCTTTTTAGATACAGAATCGACTTTACACATATTTATAAGTTATTAGTAGGTTGAAAACTTAGCCGACAAATTGGCTACATGTTGTATATACTAGCCACTTGTATTACAAGTTGGCCATGTGGCGCATATGTTAGAAATTTGCCTTACAAACTAGACACATGTTTTGCAAGTTGGACATGTGTCATATGACTTATAGAACATTGTCATGTAGCTCTTTAGTTAGATAGTATATATTGAGCCAAGAGTGAGGCCTTCTTTATTCTTGTCAACATTGTTGTATTGTAATTGTTTACAGTATATAAAATCCACTCAAAATGTATAATATGTTTATAGGTTTAGATATGTGTTAGAATGATTAGTAAAGTAAATTAAAGGGGGTTGGTATAAAAAAAATTATTTTAGGTTTTTACTTAATTTGATTATGGCTTTTAAATTATATAGAACCTAAATATTTAGTATAAAGCCTTGAGAGGCAATTGGGGTCCAAAGAAGAAGAATTAAACTACTAAAAGGCCTATTTGGAAGGATGAAGATAAAATGAAGATGAATGAAGACAAGGAATGAAGTTCTTCATTCCTATTGGTCAATGGTCATATCCAATAGGCTTTGAGGAGGCTGCCTGCAACAAGAACAAGGATTTAGGTGACTTCAAGAAGGCCATTCAGAAAATCAAAGACTAGGGTTAGAAAGCTTGTTTTTTGGGCTACAATTTTGGTATAAAAATTGAGAGATTTGGAATTTTTATGAAGGAGAAGTAGGCGCTTGAAGTTAAGGTGTGCAAATTGTATCTACTGTCACACTTTTGAAGATTGGAGGAGTTGTACGGAAGCTTTTGGAGATCAAGAGGTGCAGTTGGAGAGGAGATTTCAAGATCTACATTTAATGAGGAAGAATTACTACATTTGGAGTTCTAAAGAAGGAGATATTGGGAATCAAAGACAGCAGATTGAATTCCAAGGCAATAAGTAGGCCGTTTTGTTCATAGTGATGGGTTTTGCCATAGCTTGAGTTTCTAGACGAATTTTTGTTTAAAACTTTCCAAGAAGGTGAATCTTTATATTAAGAAGCTATACATCAAAGTTTCATAGCATTTAGACATTGGATTTGTGAGATATGAAGAGTTTAGTACACAGGTGTTTGAAAACAAGGGTTTGAAACTATTGTTAGGATTTTTATGATATCTAAAGATCGATAAACAATCAATAGTTGAAACTTGTTTTGCTAGTTGTTAAAAGCACATTAGTACTTCATGTGAAATTTTAGTACATTTGAATAGTTAGATTAAGATTTATAGGTTGATGAAGTTTGGAAAAAATTCCCCTCCTACGGGTGAATGAGGGTTTAGAGTATTTTGTTATTGTTTGAGTGTTTTTGTGGAATAAGACTTATGTATTGGATATAATAGCCCTAAAAGAAAAACTTTTATAAAAATTTGAGGATTTTATTATTTTAGATCTTGCTTGAGTATTAAGTTGCAGTTAGAAGCCCAGCGCTTTCTTGAGGCAAATTCTCTCTACCACGATAATATCTTTCTTGTTTTAATATCAAAAGAATCTTCTTGTTTTAGACAATAGCCATTTTAGGTTCTTTTTGAATATATATACTTTTTCATATTTTTTTGATATATGACTTATTTTATTTATTTATATTCTTTGAATTTTTATCCCTAGTACACACTCTATGTGATTGTGCCATATGTACATAACCATGTTTCAAAAACATGAATCACAACAAAACTCTAAAAAGATAATATAATTATATATCACTAAAAAAATAGAAAGTAAAGAAATAAGAGATAATTATAAGATATGAAAGAATTAGAATGACTATTGCCAAATATAAAAAGATTAGAAAGTCTTGAACTAAGACTAAAATACAAGAAAGATTTTGAAAAGATTGAGGATGACCTCAAACTTACCTCTATATACAATAACTATGAAGAAGGTCTTATAAAAACTGTGTAGAGCCTGTAAAGCTTGTAGCCCAAGCATCTAATTGTTAGTTGCTTCTAATATGACTTCTTAATAGTAAGAAACTTGAGGCACAAGTTTTAATAGTCACATGGCATATCTATAAAAGTTTAAATATCTAAGCCACATCTAAGAAACTTCTTTGAAGCTTCTTAACAAAGATATTATCTTTCTAATATGTTCTATTTATTTTTAATTATTACTATTTATTTCTATTCATTTAAATAATATAAATATTTATCATATCATATAAATAAATAAAAAATAATAATGCATTTAACAACAAACAAAAAAAATTAAAAATTAAAAATTAAAAAAATATAAAATATTTTGAGAATAATATACAAAGCATATATACACAATAAAAGAACTATATGGGGCAATAAATCAATGTAAACAATATATTGCAATATTAACCTAATTCATACCAAATTAAAAATGTATTAGATATTTGTATAGAATAACAAATCAATATGATTTGGAAAGATCAAAGATTATGTTTGTCAACAAATATATTTAGAAAAGAACTTAAAAAGAGGCTTCAATATATACTAGTTTAATTTGGAGTTGTCAAATTTTAGGCAGCTAAATTAGAAGCAATCCATCATAAGTACTTGTCAAGGATATGAAACTCAAGTAATTCAAGTATCAAAATACTCATATATCACTTGAAAGGAATAAAAAATCACTCAAAAATGAGATAGTATTAAATTAGAATGGCTATTGCCAAAGACAAGAAGAGTAGAGACTCTTGACACAAGACTAGGAACAAGAAAGGAATTGACAAGAGTGAATAAGGCTTCACTCTTGTTTCTATATATACTATCTATCTAAGAGTTATATGGCAATGTTTTATAGGATTTATAACACGTGTCTAATTTACAAAACACATGTCAAACTTACAAGATAAATTTCTTATATGTGCGCCATGTAATTAACTTATTCTATAAGCTACCAACATGTACAATATGTGGCTAATTTGTTGGTCCAATTTTTAACCTACCAATCATCTATAGACATGAATAAAGATGAAACTGTGTCTATGAAGCTTTTATTAAGCTTCTCTATAAGATATTATTAAATTAATTTACTTTTACTTATTTCTATCTATTCATATTATTTAGATAACTATTAAAATAAATCTTATATCTATAATATTACTCCTTTTTTTAGAGATGAGTTCCATAATGAACGGTGATTATATGCATCAAATTGTATTTGTCATATACTTTGATCTTTGTTCCCTTTGAAGATAATTGATAAGTCTATTCAGCTATTGATAGTGTTCCATATTAGGGTGGGAGGACCACCTTAATATTTAATCATTGTTGAGGCTTTTATAATTTCTTTCAAAGAAAATATTTGGAACAACATTAAGAGTAGTTTCTACCTTTAAAAGTATTACCAAACATTCGGAATCTCTTTGAAGGTTGTGATAGCAAACATGTTGCATCTTGCCATCAATTTAGAAAAAAACATGCTGTTCTTGATAATCTTCATATCTATTCCATCATCTTGAAGGTTATAATGTTTAGTCCACTAAAAAATAACAAATAATGATACAAGATATTTCCATTGAACTTGCTTTACTTTATAATAAAGGTTTTCTTCATTTTGATTTTGATAGATATTGTCAATAAAATGTATTAACTTTGGTTGATATATTTGCTAGATTTTTCAATGATTCTAATATGTATTCATTAATATTATATCTACGCTAATCTACAAGACATTTTAACCTATTTTAGCGTCGCCTCAAATCTAAAACTTCTTCCACTTCAAATTTTTTTATTATTGTCCACTTTTATAAGAGCCAGTGGCATTTGTCTTCTTTTTTATATATCCATTGTCTTATATGATTCAAGTAAAGACATATGGAATATAAGATGGATGTTTATAGATTTATGTAGGTGTAATTAATAAGCAATTAGATTGACCTATTTATCAATAAAAAAATGGTCCAAATTTACAATAATTTAATTTGTCACAAGGATGGATAGTCTTGATATTATAACAAAGTAGCCATATCTTGTCACCAATGTGAAATTGAGATTGTTTCTTACAATAGACATCTAAGTTGGTCTTTTGTCATTCTTGAATTTCTTTTAATTGTGCCTTCATTGTTGCATGTAGCTTTAACAATCGATTTGCCAAATCTTTTGTTGCAAGATTATCAGCTTTTGAAAAGTCAAAAGTATCAAATTATAGATGATAATTATAATTAGCAAAAAAAAGTGTTAATTGAATAGAAAAATATATCAAATTATTGAAAGTAAATTTTACTAATGACAAAAGAGTTGTTTAATTATTTTAATGATAATTGATGGTTCATCTTAAATACTGCTCCAAAATTTGATTTATTCATTTTGTTTGTCCATCAATTTAAAGGTGGAAAGCTAAAGATAGTTTTATATTAATCTTCAATATTTTAAAAAATATTTTTTAAAATTTTGATATAAATTACATCTTTTTATGTGATATAATATTCCTTGATAATCTATAATAGCAATAGATATTATCAAAGAAGAATTTAGCTATTTTTTTTTATTTATAATAGATTTTGTACATGGTACAAAATATGCTATCTTGGTGAAAAAATCTACAATCACGAATATAGAATCATTTGAATTTAAAATTAGTAGATCCATAATAAAATCTATAGAGATAGAAAACCATGGTTGTTTTGATATAGATAATAATTGGAGAAGTCTATAAGATTGATGATAAGGAGTTTTGAGCTTGAATGAACATCACATGATTGCACAAACTCTTTAATTATTTTTCATATTTAAAGCCACTAAAAATCTCTTGATATTAGTTCCAAAGTCTTATTGTATCCAAAATATCTTGTTGCAAGGAAGTTGTGATGAATTTCAAGAGCACGTAATCATGCTTCATCTTTTAAAATATATAAGCATCTTTTAAAATAGAATCGATTATTTTTAAATTCAAACTTAAAAGTATCATGAGACTTGAATGAATTATTCTTAATATCATGAACAAGATGATTTAAAAACATATTTGATTGGATTTGCTTGAGAAAAGTTGAATCAATAATCAATGTAAATTTATTACTTGAAGAAAAAATTATTCTAGCTTCAATAAGATCATCTTTTATTGATCAAAAGCTATATTTTTTTTCTTTTGGTATAAAATAAGAATGTTTAAAAAAGATGATAAATGAACTTTATTATTTTTTTAGCCAATAAGTGATAATAAATTCAAATCTTGACAAAGATATGTTCTAACAAGCTTGACAATAATTTAAAATATGTATTGACATGAAATATTTTAAATTCTTATAATCCATACACACAATGATTAGATTGGAAGCACCTTCTAAATAATGATGCTATTTTTGAAAGAAATCCATGATTGCAAGAAGTTCTTTGTCATAGATCTTGTAGTTAATTTCAACTATTGAAATTTTTTTTAAATGAAAAATTATTGGATGAAGGTTTTCATCTATTCTCATTAATAATAATATTGCACTCAAGACAAAGTCCAATACATCTATTTCCATAAAAAATGCTTTGAAAAAGTCAACACAATATATAATTGGTGTAGAAGTAAAATTACCTTCAAAGCTTTAAATGATGCTTCTGCTATCTTATCTCACTTAAATTTTTCTTTATAAGTTAAACATATTAGTAGAATTGCAACTTGAAAAAAGTTCTTGATAAAGATCTAGTAATAATTGGCAAATCTTAAAAAATATTGCACATTTTTTATTATTTTAAAAATTTAAAAATTTATAATTGTTTAAAAATTTTTAGCATATATCATTAGACCATCATTAGAAATGATATATTTTAAAAAATCAACTTGTATAGTATAAAATATATATATTTTTATCTTAGCATATAGTCTTGCATCTCTAAATTTTTGTAATTTATAATGAAGATGAAGTTCATATTTTTTTATATTTTTAGAATAGATCAAAATGTTGTTTAAATAATAGATAATAAAATCATCATGAAATTCACAAAAAAATATTATTTATAAGATGTGCATTTATAAGTCCAAAAGGCATAACATTATATTGAAAATTCTCATACTTAATTCAAAATGTAATCTTTTATTCATCATTTTTTTTAATGTTGAACAAATTGTAAGTTCCTCACTGATCTATTTTTGTATAAATCTTTGTTTGATTGAGTTGATTAAATTTTTTTAAAATCAAAGGCAAAAGATACCTATTTTTTATAGTAATCTTATTAAGTCTTTGATAATCTGCACACATTTGCAATAATCCATTTTTTTTCTTTACAAATAAGATAAGAATTCTTGCTAGGAATTTTGAATGGCAAATGAAATTTTTAACTAAGTTTTTATTAATATACTCCTTTAATGTAGCTAATTCATTTTGCCATAAACTATAGATTGATCTAAATAGTGGTTGAGCTCATTCTTGAAAGTCAGTTGAATAATCATAAAATTGATGCTTTGAAAAAAATATCTACATTCTTTTTTTCAAAAATATCTTTAAAATCTTCATACTAGTTAAGAATATCACTTTTAGTCTTATCAACATTAAAAATAGATGTGGTATATATATAAAAAGATGATCCTATTTTTTACGGTGTATATGAAAGCTTTTGCATCTACCAAAAATAGTTTAGATATACTAGACTTATGTATTTTACTTAACTAATAAATTTTTGGATTAAACTACAAGAAAAATTAATGTTATAAGAAATTCAATTATTTGAAGATTATATTTTTTTAATTACAATAATTATAAAATATCTAAATTAAAAAGAGATTTAATCATATTAAATTTACTACAATATTATGTTCTTTAGTTGCTACATCTAAAAAAATAATTTTATGGATGATATCTCCAGATGGCAATAAATAACCATCTATGACTTCTACATGCATGGATTTAGTTTTTTTAATGAAAGGTATTTCTTATTTTTTGAAAAAACCATCATTTATAAAAAAAACTAAGACTCTTGAATCTAATAAGACAAAGATCTTATAATTTCTAGGTCCTAAAGACACATCTATTGTAAAACAAAGCAAAGGATCTAGGGAGAGAATAAAACCTTCACTAAGTATTGTACATGATTTCAACCGTATAGTCCCTATTGTAGTTGGAAAATTTTATTTTCTAATATATTATCTTTTCTAGCAATCATGATCCTTATTTTGTAATTGCATTCCTTTTTTGGACAATGTTAAGCAATGAGCGTAGCTTCTTTATAATAAAAGCACAGACCCTGTTGATAATGTCAAGTCTTTTTCTATTTGATGAGAGGTTTAAAATGTATCGTATCAATTTATATGAATTCTGGCTTAGTCAAAAAAGTTTTTGAAAACTTAGAAGCTGCTACCATTAATTGACTTTTTCTTCAGCTGAATCTATATTCTTGATATCTTTTGAATAATTGAATGTCACTTGCAATGGCTTGAACAATAAATTATTTTAAAAAGTCTACTTTTGATATTGTTAATAACAAATCTTTGACATTATCTTTCAACCCATGATAAAATTGATTAATAAGAGCTTTGTTATTCTA
Source organism: Physcomitrellopsis africana (assembly GCA_036785485.1). Taxonomy (NCBI): domain Eukaryota; kingdom Viridiplantae; phylum Streptophyta; class Bryopsida; order Funariales; family Funariaceae; genus Physcomitrellopsis; species Physcomitrellopsis africana. Next base: position 106,273 of record JAWRVF010001063.1, read on the forward strand.
CTCCATATTATAACAAGTTTTTGGAATTTGATAGCATAGATTATGGCTGGTTGTGATTTTTGCCATAAAAATAAGAACTTAGTCTATATTACCTTTTTTCAATCCATTTTTTCAAATATTGCTATAAATACTTCAAGGAATGAATTCAAATCATAAAAAAATTATAAATTCTTTTTCATCAAAGGTGCAAAGTAAAAAAAATCACTTTCAAATAAAATTAGGTCTATGAATCCAACTTAAGTACATCTATTAGGATATTAGAAAAGATGCAACCTTAGATAAAGCTAGAGCTGTTGCAAAAATCCTCAAAATTTTGATTTTGTTCCATCAAACTTCTCAGGCATACTAATCTTTGTCTACTTTATGCTTGTAGAAGTAAAACTTCCTGGATTTAATTATGAAATTGATTTATTTGTTTCTTTCAACTATATAATTTTTTGGCATAGGCTTTGGACTTCTTCTATAGCCATAGAAATAATGCTTCTATGGTTGATATTAGTGATGTATAAAATTTCTATCTTAAGAATATTAATAAATTCTTAAAAATCTAAAATAGTTACAAATCTATTCTAACTTTTGTTAAGTGTAGTATCCACAATTTTTTCTTCTATTTTAGACAACTTAATAAATATAAATTTCAAATTAGAAAATAATAATCCGCAACCTTTAATGTCAAATAAAAATTTCTACAAAAGGATGATTTATTCTCTTTAAAATAAAAAAAAATCAAAATTAGAAAGAAAAAAATATTAATTTAAAGGTGGATAATTTTATTACCTTCAAACACAACAATAAAAGTGGAATAATCTACTCACTTCTAAAACACAAAATAAGAACAATGAATCTTTATTCTTGTCAAATTGTCAAGGATATGAAATACAAACAACTAAAGTATCAAAATATTCTTATATTATTTAAAAAGAATAAAAAATCATTTAAAGATGGCATAGTATTAAATTAGAATGGCTATTGCCAAAGACAAGAAGAATAAAGATTCTTAAAAGAAAATTAAAAACAAGAAAGGCATTCACAAGAGTGAAGCAGGCTTCACTCTTATTTCTATATATACTATCTATTTAAAAGTTAAGAAGCAATTATTAAGAACATACACTTTGGAGGCTCTAAGAACCTTCCAAAATATTCTAGAGGTTCCTAAGTTAATGAAAGTTGGTTGAAAAGTTTCCTAGTTGGTGAAAGTAGCTTGAAAAGCTTTGTAGTTAATAGAAGGAGCTAAAGAAGCTTCCAAGTTGATAGAAGGAATTCAAAAAGCTTCTTAATTTGATGGAGGTTGTTCAAAAAGCTTCTTAATTTGATGGAAGTTGTTCAAAAAGCATCCTAAATAGGAATATGTATGGGAGTCAAGATTGAAGAGTTCTTTAATCTTGACAATGCATCTCTTAGAATTCTAGCTCACCTTTCTTGATATTATTTATGTATTTATCTAATTAATTCAAATTTTTATTGGTTTTTTCTTAAAACCTTATTCTAGTTCAAGTCTCTTACTTTATATTCTTATGTCCTTGATAGTTTGTCAAGGTTGTTCTTATCTTAAATATAAAAGTTGGATCCTTTTTGTTAGAGAGTGGATTATGCTTCTTCTTGAAAGTATACCAATGCTTTAGAGATTACAGATTATCCTCTTTTAAATTGATATTTTTTTTATGACAATATTAGAACTTTATTCTTCTTGTGAGAGAATGGATCACCTTTCTTTTTAAAGGACTTAAATCATTTTAAAGATTGCAAATTATTCTCTTCTAAACTGATATTGTCTTCTTATAGATTCATTTCTTCTTTCTCTTAGAATGGCTAGAGGTCTAACATTAGTATGATCAAATCTTTTGAATCTAAGTTAGATACTATTATAAGTTTTTATTATTATTTTATTTGCTAGGACTATGGAGATTGAAGGAATTCTTGCAAAACTTCATAACGACACAATATCTAGAATATCACAATCTATACTGCATCCACCTCCAACTTTTACGCTTGAAGATGGAGTATTACCTATGCTATGCCAAAGAAATCTACCTATTCAACAACATAAGGAGCCTTGAATTAGTTTTTGAGATAAATATGATGGTGCACTCTCGTCGTAGAGAGAATTTGCCTCAAGAAAGCGCTGGGCTTCTAACTGCAACTTAATACTCAAGCAAGATCTAAAATAATAAAATCCTCAAATTTTTATAAAAGTTTTTCTTTTAGGGCTATTATATCCAATACATAAGTCTTATTCCACAAAAACACTCAAACAATAACAAAATACTCTAAACCCTCATTCACCCGTAGGAGGGGAATTTTTTCCAAACTTCATCAACCTATAAATCTTAATCTAACTATTCAAATGTACTAAAATTTCACATGAAGTACTAATGTGCTTTTAACAACTAGCAAAACAAGTTTCAACTATTGATTGTTTATCGATCTTTAGATATCATAAAAATCCTAACAATAGTTTCAAACCCTTGTTTTCAAACACCTGTGTACTAAACTCTTCATATCTCACAAATCCAATGTCTAAATGCTATGAAACTTTGATGTATAGCTTCTTAATATAAAGATTCACCTTCTTGGAAAGTTTTAAACAAAAATTCGTCTAGAAACTCAAGCTATGGCAAAACCCATCACTATGAACAAAACGGCCTACTTATTGCCTTGGAATTCAATCTGCTGTCTTTGATTCCCAATATCTCCTTCTTTAGAACTCCAAATGTAGTAATTCTTCCTCATTAAATGTAGATCTTGAAATCTCCTCTCCAACTGCACCTCTTGATCTCCAAAAGCTTCCGTACAACTCCTCCAATCTTCAAAAGTGTGACAGTAGATACAATTTGCACACCTTAACTTCAAGCGCCTACTTCTCCTTCATAAAAATTCCAAATCTCTCAATTTTTATACCAAAATTGTAGCCCAAAAAACAAGCTTTCTAACCCTAGTCTTTGATTTTCTGAATGGCCTTCTTGAAGTCACCTAAATCCTTGTTCTTGTTGCAGGCAGCCTCCTCAAAGCCTATTGGATATGACCATTGACCAATAGGAATGAAGAACTTCATTCCTTGTCTTCATTCATCTTTATTTTATCTTCATCCTTCCAAATAGGCCTTTTAGTAGTTTAATTCTTCTTCTTTGGACCCCAATTGCCTCTCAAGGCTTTATACTAAATATTTAGGTTCTATATAATTTAAAAGCCATAATCAAATTAAGTAAAAATCTAAAATAATTTTTTTTATACCAACCCCCTTTAATTTACTTTACTAATCATTCTAACACATATCTAAACCTATAAACATATTATACATTTTGAGTGGATTTTACATACTGTAAGCAATTACAATAGAATAGTGCGTTCAAAGTTCTAAGGATTTGTCAATCAAATTTGATTGATAATGGTTCTATAACCTAATACTTATCCAACAAAAGAATCATGGGTTGAATCGATTGGCACCTTACTTACAAAACAAGCATTATTATGGTTTGTTTTGTTGTGTAGAAAAAGATCACCAATATTGAATAACTTAGAAGTTTTCAAAGAAGCATTTGCAGAAGCATTTGGAGAACATAATAAGGCTTATTGAATAACAACTACGATTTAAGCATTGTATCAAAGAGCGCGCTCTATATCAATTTATGCTTCCAATTTTAGGCAACCAACATGGAACATCAATTGAGATGAAAAAAATTTAATAAATCAATTCTATTAAGGACTAAAAAATGATATGAAGGATTTATTATTGTTGCTTTCGGATCCACAATCACTCAATGAAACCATTAGTCAAGCTATAAAATATGATAATCAATTATTCCAACATTGTTAAAATCAGCATTCATAAATTTTAGTAAGGCAATATGCAATCCAACACACTCTTGTTATATTAGCAAGTATTTTGAATTCACATTCAAAAGTAGAAGATATATAATTTGATGCAATAAATTTTAAATCTTTTAGTCTATAAGAAAAAAAGTATCAAATGGAAGGTCTATATTTGTATTGTAGCAAAGAAGGCTATAAGGTTGATAATTGTTTGAAAAAATAAAATTAACACATCAATAAAATCAAGAGTGTAATCATTTAAAATAACAAAGATGTTTAGCCACAATAGAGACCATGTAGCTGAACAATTCAACATTACAAATTTATTCAAGTTCCTCTCTTTCTACTCAACTTGCTCATTGTTTTACAATTCTTTTATATTTTGGCCTTCAAAAGCTTCAAACAATTGTCTTGTTGGATTTGGAGGCATTTTCTTGTTTTATAAATGAGGCATTTGCTAAGCTTTATAAAATTCTTCTATTATAGAAATCCAAATTTGTTCATATAGAGATAATAGATGGACGACCCTTATTTTCTAATAGTATCACCCATAAAACCACGCCTATAAAAGTGTCATTTGAAGATCATAGCAGTCAAATTATATTCAATGTTATTAAGACTTTTTCAAATCCTATTATTCTCAAATTTTCTTGGTTGAAAAAGCATAATCCATATATAGATTGAAAGTCACAAAGAATGACATTTTCAATAGCAATCTCTATAAAAAAAAAAAAAAATTATAAAAAATTATGAATTGATAAGCCTTTATCTATTGGAGCAAGGGCTTTTATAAGATCAGCCAAAGAAGATATACCATTTATTATTTATGTGACTCCAATTAAAGAAGATATGATTTCATCAATAAATATTCCAAAATAATAAAATAAATTTTAATATATTTTTTAGAAGAAGAATGCTGATATATTATTAGAGCACTAACTGTATAATTATGCTATAGATCTTTAGGAATGAATGCAACTAATTTTTGGTCCAATTTATAATCTTTCTTAAAATGAGCTTTTAAATTTGAATGATTACATTGATAAAAACCTTACAAAGAACTTTATCAAGCATTCAAAGTCTCTAGCACATGTATCTATATTCTTTGTAGAAAAAAAAGATGGTTCCTTGCATATGTACATTGATTATTGGAAATTGAATAAGATAACGGTGAAGAATTATTATCCACTATTATTAATTTCAGGACTTTTGGAACAACTTGGCCAAACTAAGATCTATATTAAAATGGATCTTTGTGGAACATACAACTTGGTACAGATTAAAGAGAGAGATAAATAAAAGACCACATTTTAGACAAGATATGGATATTTTGAATATAATGTTATATCTTTTGGACTAAAAAAATGCATCTACTATCTTTTAGAATTTAATGAATAATATCTTTTGAAAGCACCTAGACAAGTTTATAGTGATTTATCTTAATAATATCACAATCTATACAAAAAATCTAGAAAAATACAAAGAACATATCAAGTTGGTATTATAAAAACTGCGAGATGTAGATTTATATGCCAAGGTAGAGAAATATGTATTTCATTAATTAAAGATAGAATTTTTTGAATACATTGTATCTATTGAGGACTTGATGATGGATTTCAAGAAGGTGGAGGTGGTTATGCAATGGGCCATTCTAAAGACTGTGAAAGACATACAATATTTTTTTAGATTTGCTAACTTCTATAAAATCTTTATAAAAAATTACTCTCAAGTTATTGCCCCTCTTATTTAACTGAAATGTAAAGATAAGTTGAAATGGGGGCCTCAAGTGAAAAAGATATTCCAAAACCTCAAGATGGTATTTACTGTAGTCTCAATCTTGATGCAGCTAGACTTTACAGAAGCATTCTATATGGAAACCAATGCTTTGGATTTTGCATTAGAGGCCATACTTTCACAAATAGGTATAGGCAATAAATTCTATCTTATTATATTTTATTTTCAAAAAAAATTTATTACTAAAATTCATTATAAAATCCATGATAAGAAGCTTCTTGCCATTGAGGATTCTTTTTAAGAATGGCATCATTTTCTTAAAAGAATAATATATCCTATGATTGTATATATAGATCACAAGAATATGAAATATTTTATGTCCGCTTGGATTTTTAATTGTTGCCAAGTTTGATAGAAAATATCATTATCTTGATTTAACTTTGTTATCACTTATTGACTTAGAAAATAATAAGGGTTGTCTGATGCTTCATCAAGGAGATCATATCTTACAACAAGGATAGAAGAGGCAATTTTTTATCAATAATATGCAACTGTATTAAAATTGAAGCAACTTTGCCTTTGCGCCACTATTACATTGACACCTATTGATTCTACTTTCTTTAATAAGGTACATGTTGCAACCACTAATGATGCTTTGGCCTTTGATATCAAATATTATTGTATTACGTGAAGTCTTACTTGAGAATGTATTGGGCACTTGGCTAAGGAAGATAAAAAAGAAATAGCAACAACAAGTCTTAATACCTCTAATAGAATTATGTAAAAATTACAATTAGAGAACAACAAATATGTTCAATCATTAAAAAAATTCAATTAGATTTTTAATTAGTTATAAAAAAATATAAAAAATATAAAATATAAAATAAAAAAATAAAATAAAACAAAAAATTAAAAATCTTAAAAAACTTCTAAAGATTTCTTTATTATTTCTTTATAACTTCATGATAATTAATGATCTATTTATTGATCTTGGCCCAAATCTTATACATATTTTAATAATTAAATTGACAACATGCAAAAAAAATTGAAGGAGATCCAATTTACTAAATAGAATTTAAGTTCAAATTTCTACTTGGATGTAGGCCGTGCTCCTTTCTCAACCTTGATGTCAATCTTCTAACATGAATATCTTTCTTTGCACCATTTAATTACTCTCAAAATTTATATGAAAATAAAAAATTAAATCTACTATCCATATAAATAATTTTTATTTCAATCTAATTAGTAGATTGTAAAATATCTAAGAAACCCTCATTGACCCTCAAATCCCAATTTCTGAGACCCTGACCCACTTAAACTTCAATAACCTTCAATTAAACTATTTGATTAAGTTCAATCTTATAACATATATTAATTATAGCTACAATTACAAATCTATATATTTTTACTTGTAGATCTATAATCATATACACAAAATGTTCAAAAATATAAATGCCTTTTTATATCACAAAACCAAAGTCACTCAAATCAACCCTAACTTTACAAAGCTCTTACAAAGCTAATTTCTATTCAAATTACTCAAAATTAATACTCAAACAAACCTTCTTAAGTCTATTGTCTAATCCAATTCTTTAATCTACTAAAAAAACTCTCCATTTGCCATAGACATGTAGTTTTGTACCTTAAGATCTGATTTTAATCCAAGTTTACAACCGGTCTTCTCCAAATATCAATTTTTGGAATTTTGAGATAAATTTTATTAAAATCTATTTTTAGCTCTTTTCTAAAGATATCTATATTATTTATTTTTCTAATCTATTTTTTTTTACCTTATTTATGACTATACAAAGTAAGTAGAAGTTTCTTTTATAAATAAGTAGTATTAATATTTTTTAATTTTTATTACTATTATCTATATTTTTAAGGTGATTTGTAAAAATATTTTCATTTGAGTTCTTTTATAATATAATCATTCATTTTTTTTTTTATCTGATGGCTATATTATTATATAACAATATTGCCTCAATAAAAATATTGACATATTTAAGCTTAAAAAAGATCTTTTATACTTTGAAGAATGTTTGTATATCTCTAAAGAACCTATACAATTCTACATTCTTCAATCTCGTCATGACTTCTCAACTGCGGGTCATTTTGGATTTGATAAGACCTTGAAACTTGTTTCTTGAGATTTTTGGTGGTCTCAAATGTCGAAGGCTATAAAAGACTTAATGCTCTCTTGTGATATTTATTCAAGGTCTAAAAATCCTTGACATCAGTCTTATAGATTCTTATAGCCCTTGCCTATTCCAAGATAGTCATGGTCTTCTATTTCAATAGATTTCATCATAGATCTATTGCCATCCAATTCATTAGACAACATCCTTATTGTGGTTGATTGACTTACAAAGATAGCTCATTTCATTCTTTGCAAGAAGACTACATCTAATAAAAAAAATGGCAAGACTCTTTTTTGACAATATATATTGATATTATAGCCTATTGTCAATGATAAGAACTCGATGAAAGAAAATAAACATATGAAACTTCTATTAAGAAGTATAACAAAATAGAAGTAAGAAATTATGTATATTAAAAGAAATTAGAATGGCTATTGCCACAAGACAAGAAAACTATAGACTCTTGAAACTGAACTAGAAATAAGAAATGAGTTGATAAAAGTGAAGAAGGCTTCATTCTTGCCTCTATAAATACTATCTAATTAAGAGCTACGTGGCGGTATTTTATAGGACCTCTTATACGTGTCTAATTTATAAGACACGTTGTCATACTATATTTACGTGCAGTGTATAAAAATATTATATATCTTGTAGCTATTGTTATTACATGTGTGAGTGCTAGAGATTATTTTAGAAAATATTATAAGAAGAAGATTTATTATAGCCACTTAGTTAGTGAATTAAGATGGCTATTTGTTTTATTCCTATCTTATTTATATCCTAGAATAGACTCTTTTATAATTAGAAGAAAGATAAAGGTTGTTTTACCTTTTTTGTTGACTTTTGAGGTAGAATGGACCTTGTGAGGAATAAAAAAAGAAGAGCATGGGATGAATAGGGCCTGACCAATAGGATTTGGCTACCTATGTGGGCGTATCATAATCTAATATGGAAGGAAAGGGAGATATACTCCTCTTGCTAGACCTAGGGTTTGGGCAGTTTTTAAGTTGTGAACTTTGGAGAGAGATAGCTCCGAGGAGATAGAGGCATTTGTAATGAAAATTGAGGTGTGTGTTCTTGGAATTGAGAGATACCTTATGTAAGCTTGTTGTATAACTTGTATTCTTCACATGTGGTTGTATTTTGAGGTATACTTAAATATATACACACTTTGTTTATACTTATTATATAAGTATATATATTTGTATTTATATCAAGTATTTATATAAGTATTCTATAAGTATTATATATAATATTTGTATAAATATTTATACAAGTATTATACCAAGGATTATATACTATTTTATATAAGTATTTATACAAGTATTATACCAAATATTATATAAGTATTTATACAAGTATTATTCAAGGGTTTATATTTTATAATTGTATAAGTCTTGTATAAGTATAATACAAGTATTATACTGGTTATATACTATTTTTACAATTTATACAAATATTTATCTGAAGTATACTTAGTATACATTTGTAAGTATTATTCAAGGATTTTTACTTTATAATTATACAAGTCTTGTACAAATATAATACAAGTATAATTTGAAAGCTTGAACAAATATTATGCAAGTATAGAAGATACTTGCACGGCTTCCTCTCATGTTCCCTGCTAGTTCTAGTAGCAGCTAGGAACCCGGCATTTTTTCAAGGCAAATTCTCTCT